>JAVTVY010017037.1:0-66889 GCA_036873755.1 Hanleya hanleyi | reverse complement strand
AAACTTGAGAAATAACTTGTAAAACCATATTAATATACATCCATTCCATCCTTTATGGACTGTAAATGGGTTCTCTTGTAAAGAAAATTTACACTGGCAAATTTATATCATTCTGATAGGACCTCGTTCTGCCATAATATCCACCGAAATCTCAGTCCAGGGGGAGATAACTCTGTATGGAATACAGTATGCAGTAACCTCAATTGTATACTAATGGACACACTGTGGATTATTTTAATCGAACTCCTGGTCTTCTTTCCACCTGCTTCCGGAAATAGAGCTTCAGGTATAACTAGGCAGTCAAAATTAAACAATCTGGCGTAATGATACATCTCCGCTCCGTAACGGAGTCTACATTAAGATAATGCATAGACTCCACTATTATGCCTTAAGGGTGCACTCCGGAGATTATTTTATTCGGCATGGAATAGACTATGGGTCCGTTTTTCGGCCACCAGTTGTCGCAAAACCTTCAACCCAAATCACTTATATGTATATATTTTCTGAAAGAGCATGATGAAACTATTATTTTAAGATATAACACTGCTATGTTATAGAAAAATTAAACTCGAACATTCTCCTCCATGCTTGCTTCATTTTTCCTAGAAAACCCCTTAAAAATGTCGAAAATGGTCAAATTCGGCTCAATTTGCAGAAAAATCTGTAAGAGCGATTTCAATTAAACTTCTTACTCACGTTCCCTGGTCCGGTCTCAACTTAAAAAGGCACAAAAAAGGGGATGTCAACCTAACCGTTTTTTGTCAGATTTTCTTCCCGTAAATGAGTCCCGATTTTTAGGCACACCCAAGGGCCATAACTGAGGCAGGATAAACTTTACTCCATGATCCCGATCAGCGTGTAGACGAAGCCAGCACTCGATTTGTACGTACTCGTTTGCAGCGTTGATAATGCTGAATAGGATGGCATTATAGATATAAGCCATTAAGAAGACAAGAAGAATTATGATGTAGCAGAACAAGGGCAGTCTATCGTATTATGAAATTAGAGAGGGGCCATTACTACGAAACTGCGGAGGGCCACCTTAAGGGGCAGGATGTTTTTTACGAAATTAATTATTCACATGTATCGTAATCTCAGAGTGCTTGCGAGTATGGCGGTATACAACACTTGCCAGTTATACATATTATTTTGGGAAATCCGACCGATAACTTTCCCCCTACCCCATCTTTGTTTTGATCAATTTGCCAATTCTAGCAGGATTTTCGAGAACAAAACTCAAAATTAACCTATTTCTTCTTAATAATGGTCATCCATTCGGCAATATGAAGGCCGTGGTTACTTTTCTGCTTTCCAATGATAGCAGAAACGCGGGAAAATGCAAATAAGCGATGTAACCAGGTCAAATTATTGGTAATTTTGCACTCAATTTTCTCTTAGAAACATGGGAAATACTTCAGAAACTTGAGAAATAATTTGTAAACCATAATAATATACATCCATTCCATCCTTTATGGACTGTAAATGGGTTCTCTTGTAAAGAAAATTTACACTGGCAAATGTATATCATTCTGATAGGACCTCGTTCTGCCATAATATCCACCGAAATCTCAGTCCAGGGGGAGATAACTCCTGTATGGAATACAGTATGCAGTAACCTTAATTGTATACTAATGGACACACTGTGGATTATTTTAATCGAACTCCTGGTCTTCTTTCCACCTGCTTCCGAAAATAGAGCTTCAGGTATAACTAGGCAGTCAAAATTAAACAATCTGGCGTAATGATACATCTCCGCTCCGTAACGGAGTCAACATTAAGATAATGCATAGACTCCACTATTATGCCTTAAAGGGTGCACTCCGGAGATTCTTTTCTTCGGCATGGAATAGACTATGGGTCCGTTTTTCGGCCACCAGTTGTCGCAAAACCTTCAACCCAAATCACTTATATGTATATATTTTCTGAAAGAGCATGATGAAACTATTACTTTAAGATATAACACTGCTATGTTATAGAAAAATTTAACTCGAACATTCTCGTCCATGCTTGCTTCATTTTTCCTAGAAAACCCCTTAAAAATGTCGAAAAATGGTCAAATTCGGCTCAATTTGCAGAAAAATCTGTAAGAGCGATTTCAATTAAACTTCTTACTCACGTTCCCTGGTCCGGTCTCAACTTAAAAAGGCAAAAAAAAAAGGGGGTGTTAACCTAACCGTTTTTTGTCAGATTTTCTTCCCGTAAATGAGTCCCGATTTTTAGGCACACCCAAGGGGCATAACTGAGGCAGGACAAACTTTACTCCATGATCCTGATCAGCGTGTAGACGAAGCCAGCCCTCGATTTGTACGTACTCGTTTGCAGCGTTGATAATGCTGAATAGGATGGCATTATAGATATAAGCTATTAAGAAGACAAGAAGAATTATGATGTAGCAGAACAAGGGCAGTCTATCGTATTATGAAATTAGAGAGGGGCCATTACTACGAAACTGCGGAGGGCCACCGTACACTTCGCCATCCATAAGATCAATCTCGAAACCAGAGCCATCCGGTCCTGTCCTCCCTACTAGGCTCTGGGACGGCGCTCAGCAGTACGATCGGTCATTGGATAGCACACAAAACCCTAGAATTTAGAACATAACGAGAGCGTATCTGTGGAGATTAAGCCGACGTCCCGACGTCATGGATGTTACGAGCGCGTCTGAAAGATGACGTAACCTACCAGAACTCTTCATGAATTCTTGCGAAACATTTTCTATTCTGACGTCATGACGTTATGACAGGCTGGCCATGCAAGTGACTCATGACTGACGTTTCATAAAGAATTGGATACGTTCCAATGGAACCGGAAGAGGACACGTGAACGAATTTTTCAATGTATTATGGGACCAATTTTCAGTGAGCGTCGTCCCAGGGGTTCATCGGAGCGGCCAATTGTCCAGCGGAGAGCGACCCCTGGTGGCGAGGTTGCCATAAGATGGCTTGCGAATCGTGTGTCTCCATTATTGCGGAGCGATATCCGGTACTTTACCGGATTCTGTTCGGCCTTCATCCGGCGGAGAACAGACTCGAGAAATCTGATAAATTAGAGGTTTTCATACCACTTCTGAAACAGATATTGCCTGAGCTTACAAAATATATAGGTATGTATAACTTTCGTATCATCCAAGAGGTGTGGTGGATCTGAAATTTTGAACAAGTAGTTCATCACATGACTCGAAAATGGCGAGTTACGTTGGGGTTACGTCGGTAGACTTTAGCTGATTGGCTGACGAAGTCAGGTGATATTGATTTATGGAAATTCCCTCTGGCAGTTGCCGAAAGTAGGCTGAACATGGATACACACGATCCCAATTACAATACAATACTTTATTTCCATATATGAATCATACAGAAATTAAAAATGAACATAAATTAAAACAAAAGACAATAGGACAATTACTGTGTTTAAAACAATTTGCTCCTAATGCGTCAGAGTGACAATGAGGCCCACAGCGGCTGCTCTTTACCCCCATGAAGACCGACCCCTCCCCGTCCCAATCATCGGCCTCCATAGCCATAAGTACATCCATCCATCCATCCATAGCCACCCGGACAGACGGTCGATACATATAAACATCGGCCAACCATCCAAGCCGCCACCAAGGCCGACGACTAGGGCACAGAGAGCTCGGCCTATCCCAAGCGCAGCCACCATAGGAACCCTCAATGAGCCACTCCGACACCCATACAGTTCCAATTCTAAAATATGGTGTATTTTTATTATTTTGTCAATGTACTGAAGTTACCATAGTTACTAGTGTGTAGCATTACAGTCACGTGGCAATGGGATAGTTAGCCATACTCGCCTCTTTTCGGTTAGTTCATACATGTATTGCCCCACCTTTGGTGAAAGGTGGCAAGGTGGGTTAATCAAAAAGAAGAATTTCTCTAGACTCGTCAGTTGTCTAAAAAATGGACAAATGTTGTTAAGGTCATTAAACAGTCTGTCTCTAAGGTCTTGTCCACTTGGACATAGGCAAAGAAAATGATATTCATCTTCAACATCTTTATTGCTAGAGATACAGCTTTTACACCATCTTTTATCTCGGTCTATTTTCCTGTACCTGCCAGTTTCAATTTCAAGTCTGTGAGCACAGATTCTCATTTTGGTCAATGATTGCCTAAAGTTTCTGTTCTTAATATGTAGTAGATAATTAGCTATATTGTAGGACTGTTCTATATGTTTATAATGAATTAGTTTTTCAGATTCTTGTAATTTGTGTTGATAGAATTTAACATACTTGACTTTTAATTTATCTTTTACAGCTGTGTGGGTTTTTCTGCAGGTGGAATTAGATGGCAGCTCTCTTTTCAGGGTGTTATTCGATTCCATTATAAGAGAGGAGTAGCTATGCCAGCCTATATCCTCAGTCTGCAGTGATTTACTACAGATCATTGCATCATTTAATATTGGTCTGTCTGAGTAGTTCTCTAGGTGAACCAGATAGTTAAGAATTTGTTAATGAATATCAATATTCAATGGGTAACGACCCAATTCACGCTTACATGTTATGTTTACTGTATTTTTCCCAACTTGAAGATTAAATTTACAAAATTTTGTATGAACTCTCTCAAATGGTTCGTTTTCTGTGATTGTGAAAAACTTGTCAGAGTTATTGTTTTTAAGTTTGTATAGTAATTCAGAACCCCAAATTTCTGAATTATAGAGGATGATTGGTTTGATTAAAGTGTCAAACAGTTTGTTGTATAAATCTGGTGGGGGATTGAGCCCTGAGAATGTTTTATGTAGCTTATATAGTGCTTTGAGGCCTTTTTCTGCAAGGTTAATCTTTGCCTCTGAGAAATTACATGTACCATTTGAGTTCAAGATGCAACCTAAATATGTATAGGTGTCTGTTACCGGAATTTCAGTTGTATCAAGACAAAATGTTGGGGTTACTTTTGTTTTTCGTTTTTGAATAACCATACAGTTTGATTTCAAGGGGTTTACATTCAGATGCCATTCAGTACGATATCTATGTAATATGTCAAGACCATTTTGTAGACCTTCTGCAGTTTCCGATATTATCAGTAAATCGTCTGCCCATAACAGATGTGACAGTTTTTCCTTTTCTAAAGTTACCGGGGCACATATATCAGCACTGAAAGTCAGGTCATCAATAAATAAATTGAACATTGTTGGGCTTAGGTTATCTCCTTGTTTGACACCTTTCTCTGATACAAAAGGGTCGGTAAGGCCATCATCTGTATGTAATGCAATGTTGTTGTTGTGATACATAGATTTGACAATATTATAAAACTTTCCACTTATACCGAGCCGTAGTAATTTCAGAAGAAGGCCATCTCTCCATACAGAGTCGAATGCCTTCTGAAAGTCTATAAAACATAGATATAGTTTCTTTTTAAGCTTATGAACATATTTGTTGAGGATAAAATGGTTATCTGCAGTGCGTCTATTTTTTCTAAAGCCTGATTGATTATCTGAAAGAAGTTTATTGTCATCTATATATCGATCCAGTCTGTTATTAAGAATGCTAGAGAATAATTTACCTAGGCAACTGGAAATTGTTATTCCTCTGTAGTTCTGTGGATCAAGTTTATCTCTCTTTTTATATAATGGCTTTATGTAGCCTTCAGTCCAATGGTCGGGTAATATTCCAGCATCATATATAGTGTTGAAAAGTTTAGCAAGGGGTGGCAGTATTATATCCTGTCCGAACTTGAACATTTCATTGGTTATACAATCAAGACCACATGCTTTTCCAGATTTCAAACTTTTTAAAGCCGCTCGAATTTCTTTATTTAACATGGCTATTCAGAGTATCATTATGCCCGTTTTGATATCCGTTTTCCCGTGATTTTAATTCATCTAATATTATTTGCGAGTTATTGTCTGTATACGTCGTGGAGTCCATGTTTAATTCTTGAAAATGTGATAATAATTTTTCATTGAACCCGGGAGGTGAGTCCATTTCATCCTTATTATGTCCAATCAATTCATTAACTAATTTCCAATATTCTTTTGGATTGTTGTTTTGTAGACTTTCTAGTTTTTTATAGATTGCATCAGTTATGGTTTTATCTTGTTGTTTTTTCTTTCTTTTCAGTTTCTTTTTAATGGATAAAAGTTTTATTTGTGTTTCACGGTCATAAGGAGATTTAGTTAGTTGCCTTGCCAGGGTTCTAAACTGGTTTTGAAGCTGTTCAATTTCTTTAGAGTTACTTTGGGTTTGTTTCCTTTTCTTTGTTTTTCCACGTGGTCCCAGGGTCAGTCTTTCCGCGTATAGATGACCGAGATGGTTACAGGTTGTCGAGACTCCGTGATCTCTTCCCAAGGTCAAATTGGTCTCGACTGTTTTCCACCTTCGTTCCAACAAATAATCACATGCCCTTTGTACGGACAGAAAGTTTTGTGGTATTTGTTATATTTAGCTGGTAATTTTATTCCAGTTCAATGCTCGATAACATGCCTTGCCAGGGGACTATTTTTGATGCCTGATCACTTCTTCAAGGTGGCACAGACAGAGACATATTACGGCGGGGAGTTTGGCATTGGAATGTTATGGGTCATCTCAGTGCACCATCAAACGGTGGGACAGCTGTGCTGATCATGGTCGCGACAGAAATATCGTCTTATATATATTTAATTTCCTCCGTCCTTTTGTTGCCGTCAAGTTTATGGCTATCATATTCTGTTGTTTGTTTATAGTATATTTTTTTTTATTCCAGCAGTGGTCCAAATTCAACAAAAATGTGTATTTTATTCTAGTAGAAAGGTTGGGATATATATGAGAATTTTTGGTACCGATATTTCATGGAAGGAATTCGATTATTGCAATTTTCAATTTGGGGTTCACGTTGGAATAAAATGAAAGTTTAAAATGAGTTATAATGCGATAGAAAATAAATAAAATTGTCGAATTTTTAAAATAGTAATATTGCGGACAGATTCTTGGAAGAGACAGCCATTGAACAAATGACGAGTTGATGCTGGCAATACAAATCCGGGAAAGGGGGAGGAGGTTTTGGTATTCGGAGACACGGGATGTCTTACACGAACACTGGCATGTAATTTTACAGGGTATGAAATATATGTCTGGCTCTTAATACGCTCAAATATGGACATATTCAGAGAGGCCATTAGTCGTATGTCCAATTTCATTGAAAGTCGGTGAAGAAAAATGAGCGCCCTGAAAGGGAGCAATATCCTGAACTACGAGCATTAGTTCGTAAGCTATGTTTTTCTTCCTGCATGCCCTAATTTCACCAATGCTATATTGTGTGTTTTACTATATCTTATTAGCATTTCCTTTTAACATAGGTGCTATAACGCAATTAATCGAGAATAATCAGTTGAGTACGCACTATTACACTTATAACTGTATTGAAATTGAATTTATATCCAATGAGTCGGACAAAATGTTGCTTAATTATCACTGGTGGACATGATCATGGACAATTTTTGGACGATTTTCTTCTTCTTTCTTCGAATTTCAATGTTGGGTTAATGCCAACGGCAAGGAACTTCAACGACAAATCAACTTTTACTTCTGCCAACCATGCCAATCCAATCACAGCGTTGTCACAACGTTGGCTGTCGACCATGAGCCAACAGTAGTAGTATAAACCCCGAAAAGGTCTCATTGGCCTCTTTGCACTTAAACTTGAGGGGTAACTCTTGATTTCCCTAAACCATCCGACAGGGGGCGCCACCAGCTCAAGAGGGCTCCCTGCAAAAGGTAGGTAACTCTTGATGCACTTTTGTGGTTTTTGGCAAATGCCGGGTTATCTTCCCTGATTCGAACATTTGCATATTAAATCTATACGGGGAAATGCCTGTATGGGGTATGGATGGTCCGATGGGGTCATATGAGGTATCATTGCGAAGCTTATGTAAGGGGGCATCTGATGGGCTGGGTGTGGGGTTGAAAAAGTGTCATTCTGCGCATGCGCGGTGGACAAAGGGTATAGAAATAGACGTTTTGGAGCTAGGGGAGCCACTAATGGTCCGATTGGGTCGAGTGAGGTATCAAAGTGAAGCATTCGTGAAGGGTCATCTGATGGGCTGGGTGTGGGGTTGAAATAGCGTCATTCTGCGCATGCGCGGTGGACAAAGGGTATGGAAATAGACGTTTTGGGATCTAGGGGAGCCCCTAATGGTCCGATGGAGTCTATGTCAGGGGGGCATCTGACTGGACTAGTGGCTCGGGCGTTATCACCATTCTGCGCATGCGCAGACAGGGAATTGTGGGAAAAGGGTATGGAAATAGACGTTTTGGGTCTAGGGGGGCCACTAATGGTCCGATGGAGTCGTATGGGGTATCAATGTGAAGCCTATGTGACGGGGCATCTGACTGGACTAGTTGCTCGGGCATTGTCTCCATTCTGCGCATGCGCAGACAGAGAATTGCATCCGACGAAGTGGGCGACACGTGGAACTGACGTCATTCTGCGCATGCGCAGTAGACCCAGGTTATGTAAATAGACGTTTTGGGATCTAGGTGAACCGCTAATGGGCCGATGGAATTGTGTGAGGTATCAATGTAAAGCAGTCGTGAAGGAGCATCTGCCTGGACTAGTGTATCGTCCGTGTTCGACATTCCGCGCATGCGCAGACATGGAATTGTGGGAAAAGGGAATGGAAATAGCCGTTTTAAAACACATATCAACCCTAGCCAAAAGGGCTAATATCGGTCCCCGGGCTTATTGAGACCTACCTATCAAGTCAATGAGGTGGGTTCATGTAAAATTAGTATTTTGCCCCGAAAATATAAAAAGCGGAACGCGGACTTTACCCCTAAAATAGGGGAAAACACCTATCAACCCTATCCCAATTTCGGAGCTCCAAGAGCTCCGGAGCTTCGAGTTCCAAGAGCTCCGGAGATCCGAGTTCCAAGAGCTCCGACGCCACCACCGGGCGTTGACGGGCGCGAATTCCCGATGGTGGTGGTAGCTCCCGTGTGGCAGAGCTCTTGGATCGGCGCTCTTGGAGCTCAAAGCTTGTGGAGCCCAGAGCTCGGAAATTGAGAGAAGAACAACAACAAGGATGAGAGAACAACAACAACCCTGTGAGTGTGAATGTATGCGCGCGTGTGTGTGTGTGAGTGTGTGAGTGAGTGAGTGAGTGAGTGAGTGGGTGGGTGCGTGCACAACGCCCTCGAGGCGTCTCCAACGCCCGTCTTAGCGCATGGACGCACTAACGACGTTGAGTGAGTGGGATCCGACTGGACTAATGTAACGTCCGTTTTCATCATTTTGCGCATGCGCAGTCTGGCCGTAGTATAGATAGCAGGCGTTTTGGGGATTCGTGGAGGTTTGTTAAGTGGTTGACCATCCCTGGTCAAATGGATCGTGTGGGATATCAGTGTGAAGATCTCGAACGACTGTCACCCGTCAAGGCGCGTCGTTACACATTAACACCTGTTTCAACGACTCAACTCAACGCCCTATCTTTACGCCTTAACGCCCTAGCATAACGCCTTGACACCATGATACAGACAGATGAGAGAACAACAACAAGGATGAGAGAACAACAACAACAACAACAACAATCTTTCATGTAGTTTATTTTCCCCTTCATCATAACATACCCACGCTGGGGGAGCCGCGTTGGGTAGGTTTACAATTCAAGAAGTCTCTTGTCCAATCAGAGGCCACCATTTGGGCCTGTCAGCTTTTACATTCGGGTCCTTATCTTACATCCGGGTTTTGGACACCTGTTGACCTCAATAATTTGCATATGACCTCTGTGAGGTCACTTCCGCTTCCGTTCACGTGACCGGAACTGACCTTTGGCCCCTGCGCGCAACTTTTATCCGGTATTGTTTTTTCAGCGCGCAGGGGCCAAAGGTCATTTCCGGTCACGTGAACGGAAGTGGAAGTGACCTCACAGAGGTCATATGCAAATTATTGTTGGCGGCCATCTTGGATAACGCAGTTTGGTGAAAACCAATCCCAGCCATCTTCTCACTGATGTGGTTACACTACCCAGATTCCCAGATTTGAAGTCGATCGGTTGAATTGTTCTCGAGATATCGTGTTCATAACATTTTGGAGATGGATGGAATCTAAGACGGCTTACGGCGGCCATCTTGGTTAACGCAGTTTGGTGAAAATCAATTCCAGTCATCTTCTTATTGATGTGAAGTCACCCCCAAATTTGAAGTCGATCGGTTGAATTGTTCTCGAGATATCGTGTTCACAACATTTTGGGGATGGATGGAATCTAAGATCCAAAGTTTGAAGTAGATCGGTTGAATTATTCTCCAGATATCTCGTTAACAATATAGTCGACAGCGACCATGTTGGTTAACGCAGTTTGGTGAAAAAAAATTCCAATCATCTTCTTATTGATGTGAAGTCAGTCCCCAGATTTGAAGTCGATCGGTTGAATTGTTCTCGAGATATCGTGTTCATAACATTTTGGAGATGGATGGAATCTAAGATGGCTGACGGCGGCCATCTTGGTTAACGCAGTTTGATGAAAATGAATTCCAGTCATCTTCTTATTGATGTGAAGTCACCCCCAGATTTGAAGTCGATCGCATGAATTGTTCTCGAGATATCGTGTTCATAACGTTTTGGTGATGGATGGAATCTAAGATGGCTGACGGCGGCCATCTTGGTTAACGCAGTTTGGTGAAAAACAATCCCAGCCATCTTCCCACTGATGTCAAGTCGCCCCCCAAGTTTGAAGTCAATCGTTTGAACTGTTCTCGAGATATCGCGTTCACAACATTTTTGGGATGGTTGGAATCTAAGATGGCCGACGGCCATCTTGGATAATGCAGTTTGGTGAAAAACAATCCCAGCCATCTTCTCACTGATGTCAAGTCACCCCCCAAGTTTGAAGTTGAGTTGAATTGTTCTCGAGATATCGCGTTCACAACATGGTTGGGGTGGACGGACGGAAGGACGGACGGACGGGTAGCATTTCCAAGTGGCGGGGGACAATAAAGACCAAAAGAAAAAAAAAACTCTTGCTGAAATTATCAAATAAATAGTATCTATTTGTATAATTTCAATTCATTTTTTATGAGCCATACTATCTCAGTTGAACTATAATATCCCAGATGGCTCTTTTCCCCAACCTGTTTATATTAATGTGCACAAAATATGTTTATTGCAACAGTGGCGACAAAATAGGCAGGAAACCCAGATGGAACAATGAGTTTTGGTCAATTGACAATATTAACCGGTGTATGATCCACTTTCGCATTTACATGACGAACATTTGTCGTCGTTGTTGTTTAAATTTGGGACTTATTCAATGCTCGTCTATAGACAGAATATAAAGGAAAAAGATTTGGAAGCAGCCTTGAAAAAGATTTTGATTTATTCATGCCAGGCGAATGTGTGAATTGATAATTACCTGTTTCGTCTTCTTTTTGGGGATTACCTAAAAACAAACTTCACACTAGCTTGACATTTCAATGTCATGAACCCACGGTGGGAGGGGAAACAACCCTCTGAGAGAGGAAAGTGCATTCTGGGATACAATGTAACCACGTCGCGGAGAGGTTGAGGCGAACGAAGCAGGTAATGGAACATGACAGCTGGAGGTCTTTTGAAGTTTTGAAAGTTGTCGTTTCCCGATATTCCTGCAAATATATCCTATTGAATAATACACACCTCAAGGCTTGCTTTAATGTATATTTCATGTCTCCTACTGTTTTCGTGATCCCGTAAGAGTGTGTACAATTTCCCGATGGTCATCAGAAACGTACAGTACATGTGTTCGGAGTTGAAATTAGCGCAAGAACTGAATGAAACCAGCTCTTATAACGCAGCAGGTGATGCAGATATCCCTGCAGATTAATGGCAGATCATCTTGTGAGAGGTATCACACTAATTTCTGACAGAAACTCGATCTGATCCAGGACGCCCATGTAGAGAGGAGCGTTACGCCATCTGTATGAGGAAGGGTCTGGTCGGCTTTCCCCAACAGTGACACTGTGACGTAGTTAAAGATTCATAGCGTCTCAATTCCCTCACCGCTATACCGACAACGCATACTTCTCTATGGTGATTTACAAACATAATTACCGCGCACTTACCTTTACCTTCGCGCACTATCGGACATCATTTACATTAAAAAGACGAAAAGTCATGAAGCATGCCAGCCATAGACAACCTCTCACACACGTCGGACAAAACTGTCAAAATTTTGTTTATAATATTCGTTCCAGTTTCCATGCTGACAAAACAAAGTTTTTTTGGTTGTTTTTCTGCCCAGTGTCTTTTCTGGGGCATACGGTTTGATTACTGGCACGCTTTCTACGGTATTTTCTGGGGTTTCGGGTAGGCCTAGAGATGTACTGGCGTCATCCGAGGATATTGTCATGCGTTGAGGGGTTTTGGGTCCCAAGTTTCTCTGGGGCTCGAGTATTTTTCGTAAGCCTGTAGAAAGTTACGAAAACTGAAGGAGAGACTAGAATAAAGTTCTAGAGTGTATAACTCTCTTCAAGCATTATATGGGATATTTTAAAGAATGTTTAATTGTGGAACAACTGGACTTCAGTCAAGAAAAACACAGCTAGAGTGCGTGTACAAGAAATATGCTGAAAATATGGCGAATGGTAGCTATCTACTCCCTCATCATTAGCTGATCCCCAAGACCCATCCTCCACCCTGATTCCTCAACGTTTCAGGGACCATTTTCCCCACTACTCTCCGTCGCTGTACAAAGTCACTTTCATTTATGCTTCGTCTTCGTCGGCATCGGTTAACATTCACCTCGTTTTACTACGAGTCGTTTTCTTACACCTGACCGTCACACAGGTCACTGCACATTACTTTGGGCAGCTTTATTCCTAGCACACTGGAATATAGCTAGAACTGTATGTCTAAGTTCACCGCTTAGATATGATAGCCGCCGCTTTGCAACGATAGGACCCAGTTTCAATCGAATTACAAGCGTCTAGTCCGTCATTCATAATCCAGCCGTCGTCCATTAGAGAATATCCGCGTCCATAATCCAAAGACCTATTCCATTTCCATATAACAGTATTAGCACCAAATTCAAAAAGACAAAAGTATACATAAACATAGGCTTGTTTCCTGCAAGAGAGAAGCGGTCAACAGTTTTCAATGATGCCGGCAAGACATCATGATGTTCCAAAAATATCAAATCCGTATCGCTGATCAGTATTCTTAATCCATAATATTCGTTATAGAGTCGTCATCTAAAAAGATGTATCTCAGTCACGCTTTGATTGTGACTGTTCATATGAGTACCATGAGGATCTTGAAGTACATGGGCTCATACGGCCCCTAGCCCCGGGTTAAGCGGAATTAGACACAAGTTACGAAACGTAGCGCCATAGATCTTGCACGCTACGTTCGTATTTTGCTATCAGCATGCGATATGTATCGCCAAATTTGAGAAACTTTGAGTGGAGGCGCTTGGTGGAATAGCCCTGTTTTATAAGTTTCTTGCAACAATGTTTTGTGACGTTGATTAAAATCATCACATTTAACACAGGATCTAGCAAATGCTACTAAGCGAGATATGTATACGCCATATGCAGGTCCCACTGGAATATTACTATCCAGATAGGGATAGTTTACGATGTCGAAATTGTAATCATCTCTTTTGTCATAAAGTCGACGAGAGAGAATGCCCGCTTCATTTTTATAGAGATAGAGATCTAAATAAGATGTGCCTGTAGGGCTATCTGTAGTTTCCTTCAAATCCAGTGAAGGTGGATATATATCCTTCACTGCTTCATTTATATAGCGATTATCCACAGCGGCTTACCAAGACATAAAACTGCGATCACTCTTTGTCCCCTTCCGCTTCAAATACCACCTCCTTCGCGCTATATATCGATCATAATATTAGTTAGACACCACTTCTACTCACGATCACATAGGCCCGGTAGCCGTTTTCAACAAATATGGACTCGCCCTCTCGAAAATGCACAGACTCGTACCTCACCCTCTTCCGAAATCCGAACCTCCCCCAGATATCCACGAAAGCAGCTGTCTGCTGCAACATGGTCAGGAAGACTCCGCCTGGGGGTGGAAACGACTTCTTTTCACTCCAACAAAATCCCCCAGCGAGCGAGTTTAAGAAAACGTCCCAAACACTGAGCATATGTGATGATTAGAAATGTTGTCTAACTAATATTATGAGCGATATATAGCGCAAAAGAAGGTGGTATTCAAAGCGGAAGGGGCAAAAAGTATTGGCATCGCAGTTTTATGTCTTGGTTAACCGTGAATTGATTACAGGCTTCGATTGAAACTGGCTCCTACCGTAGCAAGGCGGCAGCTATCATATCTAAGCTACCGTGTCGAACCCAAATAACACAGCGGTGAACTTAGTATTCAGATCTAGAATATAGCATGTACAAATCAGAAGGTGTCGGTGTTTAATATGTTTTTTGAGTTATTCAATTGGACAAATATTATTGCAAAATTTGCATGATGCTATTATCATCCTACCAGGTTCTCCAGTGTTTCTTCTCCGCTGTTTCACCCTATTCAGTATCAAGCTATATTTTTGCTTTCTGAGAGCACGTGTTCCTGGAAGGACTTATTCTCTCGAAAACACATGGTAGAAGATATTTTCTACATGACAGTGGGATACCAGTAACTCACATGGAACAAGAAATATAGAGCAAGTGATACACACTCAGAAACTGGAATCTTCTGGAACGCATCTCACAGAACTCACTCTCAGAAAGCGATCATTCCACAAAATATGATCCCATACAGCCTGTTATCTCACGTATGATTCTTTAATATATTTACATCACGTTTATGGTCTCATTGGTTGGCCATTCACATAAAAACATTCACCGAGAGGCGACGAAGCCGTGTTCTCGAAAGTGACTGTTACTCTTGACATCGGCGTTACAATCGCCTACATTCATAGTGTGACCCTCCCTGCAAACGGGTTACATTCGCCAAATATTTAAACCCATGAATGAGCGTTTATTCACATAGGCCACTATTGAACAACGTTCTGCATATGATTACACCATCGATATATTTCATATACCTGAAAACTAAAGCTCTCGGTGATCTCAGTTTCTTTAAATCACTATTTTTCTGTCTAATTTGGCACGTTTGATTCGCTCTGGCAAATGTAGTGCCCGAGTTGTACACGTTCTCTTGGTCATATGCATTATGAAATACATTGTATGAAAGTGTATCCCGAATCTATGTTGGTATGGGCCTTCAACGCAAAATATTCGGCAAGATTATCGCCCGTAATAATCATAATACCAGCGATCATTGCTCACCTTGGTCACCGGTAGCTGACATTTTCCTCTCAACATCGTAGTTACATCCATCCCAGAATGCACTTTCCTCTCTCAGAGGGTTGTTTCCGCTCCCACCGTGGAACCTGTTGAATCTCAGCATGAAGTACAAACTCAGTGATTGGCCGAATAACCGAAGACGTCATTCTTTGGGGCAGTACCAACCAATCGTTATCGTGTTTCATTTATATTCGTCTATTTCGGTAACAAGAGAACCATGTAGACATACTGGACAATAGCTAGAAAATTCAGCAGATCGAATAGTGACAATTTTATCGGACAAGGCGGTACTCGGACAGCCCAAGAAGTGTGCCGTTGGATTAGGGACCTGGCGGCCACTGGATTTGAGATTGACACACCAAGCCTGGAAATAAATTTTGTTTTGTACTGCTGTCGGACACTTTGACAGGCATCAATAACTCGGTACCTGACATATGGAATGTGTTGCATGACAAAGATATCGGGTCACAGCGGCCTATTTCATAATCAGGCACAATAAAGGGTAACCTACTACTATCAACACAGCTAACAACTGTATGATCAGGAATAGTTGCTTAGAATTATTAGATAGCTAAAATGGAATAAATCTGACAGCATGATTAACTTCCCTGTTTCAACAGGGGAAGTGCAAGACAATAATAATAATAATAACTTTATTTATTCTGGGTGGCTTAATTAGCCCAAGGCTAGTCTTCCTTAAGGCCCAGAAATAAGTTAGTAAAATAGTTAGTGTATGTATATAAAAAAATAGTAAATATATTGACACATGTAAGAATACCCAAACATGAATTTATATTGTAACTAAATAAAAATGCACGTACTATCACAGTCGGTATAAAACAAAGTGCAGTTTACAAAGTAATTCCAAGAGGTATTTTGGCTGAAAAGGGGGGGGGGGGGGGAATTGCTTTTCAACAACTTTTTAGTACCTCCACATTTTTAAGTACCTCATCCAGCTGCGTTTAGTTATGTAGCATGCATGGCACAAAAAATATGCCCTCTACTGCGGTCATACTTCTGAAACTCTCTACAATTTCAGCTCTTTTCTTTATACTGCCACTATTATACTTCTGGCACTTACACTCTTGCTTTGTGTAGGCCTACTGCTGCCATACTTCTACAACTTGATGACATAAAATGTAAATTCTATACTTCTGGTATACTGCCAATACTGCAAATTTGAATACATCAGGTGTATACTGCTGTTATACTGCTACAACTTTAGCTGTTTGCTGTGTACACTGCTGTTATACTTCTACAACTTGTCCTTACCAAAAAAGGCTTTTGACTCGAAACTTAGCTGCTGCTATACTTCAGTGAGAGGAATGCTGGGATAGGAATTGCTCATATATTTGAAAAATAGGTCAACTGAAATTCCCTCCAGTGAGGACACAGTTGCTGTATATGGCACATGGAGAGCAGATCTATGCAGTATGCCTCTTTTCTCTGTACAGCTTTGTTCATGAACTGATGCATGTAAGTAGCATTAATATATTAGATGCCAATGGGAAGAATTCCCCTTTCATTCCATTCCCCATATTTTTCCAATACTGCATATTTTTCAAACAGTACTGGCCAACATTATGGCATGCCTGATCTAAAATTTAACATGGTGAGAATATAGGGGGCGGTATCAGCCAGGGCAATCAGTTCAATTACACCCCAACACATGTATACCATGTTATAATACATCATATGTCCATGTTATAATGTAGTAATATCCACCATTCATGTGTGTATGATACATGCATGTGTCAATTTTCCCTGAAGGAGGATGCTTGTATACCATTTTTATTTAGGCCACACTTGGTATATGGGGCAATCTTATACTGCTGCTATACTTCAGCCTGTCTACTGCCACTATGATGCAGGCATACTTCCACTCCACTTCTACCATACTGGCCATATACTTCTGTCTATGCTGCTAGCCCTCTTCCATTACACTGCCTCCATACTTCTGTGAAGGATTACAGCAGCTTAATTAACATAATGTCAGCATACTGCAGTCATACTTCCACTATACTTCTACCATACTGCTACCATACTGGCCATATACTTCTGTCTATGCTGCCAGAGCCCTCTGCCATAACACTGCCTCCATACTTCTGTGAAGGGTTACAGCAGCTTAATTAACATAATGTCAGCATACTGCAGTCATACTTCCACTATACTTCTACCATGCTGCTACCACACTGGCCATATACTTCTGTCTATGCTGCCAGCCCTCTGCCATAACACTGCCTCCAAACTTCTGTGAAGGGTTACAGCATCTTAATTAACATAATGTCAGCATACTGCCACCATAATTCTACCATACTTCTGCAACACTTCTACAACTCACAAATTCAGTCTAACATACAACCAATTGTCTTGAAAAAAACAATCTCATGGAAGTATGCTGCAAGTATATACTTCTGTCATACTGCCGTTATACTTTCAGCAGCTGCTGCCACTGTACTTCTATTCTACAGCGGGTATACTTCCATTTCGTAAGGGTATCTTCATCAGATCTTCTGTTTGAAAATCCAACCAAGCATACTATGCCTACCAGTTATAATTAATAGGACAATGAGTCACCCAAGATTGTTCCTTTTATAACCTTGAAAATGGTCATTTTTCATTGAGGTGATCGTCAGATGCATTGTTTACGTTGTTGTTGTTGTTGTTGTTGTTGTTGTTGTTGTTGTTGTTGTTGTTGTTGCGAAGGTCAATTGCTGAGTATAAGTTGTTTGTCCGCAGTTTTGCAGTTCAACAGTTATTGCAGCCAAAGCATTCTCACATTTTGTACATCAATGTTCAGTGTACCAGTTTTGTTTTGTTTCGGGTGGCAGCTAGCTGTGAAATATGAGATCAGCATCCGTTTGCTTGCATGCTAGAACGATCCTGTTAGAGGGAATGCCAGGTTCAGCATGTTCAGCGACTTCCCCGAGATGCCGTCGCCTGCGACGGGCGAAAGCTTCTATTGAAACCACTGTCATGGTAAATTGGTTCAAAATCATGAAATACGACCACATTCCGAAGAAAATATTAAAAGTTCGATTTCTAGCATGTACCCACCTGTGGGGAAAAAATGGTACTGAATTCTCCGGCCAATCAGATGGGAGATCACTCGAGCAATATACATGTAGCCAATCGGGAAGCTGATCATTGGCGTGATGGCTCATTTGCGTACACTTCGCCATCCATAAGATGGCTTGCGAATCGTGTTGCAAACGTTTTACAGTATACAGAGAAGTTCGCAAACTCTATTTACTGAAGGCTTCGTCTTTGCATAACCTGTAGCAGAAGTGCTGGTTCGACTCTGAAGTTGCCTCCAAAGATTTGACACAAGATTGAAACTTCTTCACAATAAACTCGCATTTATTCGTTGGTAGGCATCACATAGTACAGCAATCCAAATGGTATACAAACATTTCACTTCTAACAATGAACACGATGCGTTCAAAGGAGACAGGGTCTTCTAGTCTAAAGAAATGCTATCTCCATTCAGTTTATATGCATATACAACTCAATACGTCATTTAATCACGAGAAACCAATCGAGAGGGAATCATGTCCGTTTCAGAAAGGCTCCCATGGTCAAACACAGTTCACCATTTCCATTTGTCAAATCGAATCCGTATACATCAGCTATATTCATTTCAGAGCAAACCCTGCACATGTAGATAAAGTTAATTCAAGTGCAAGTTTCCATTTATACAGGATGCAGGAAACCTGACCCTAATTCAACCTCTGGTTAACATCTCTGAGGTTAATCGGGACTCCTCTCTGCAACGCGTACATGCACATATTAAAATGACAAATTAGCCAAACACGAGATATATATATGATTTTCTATATAATAACCTGATCAAAATATAAATGAGCCTAAAACCTTCATTATCTCATTCGATATTTTACATACCTCCGTTACCACAAGTTAATTGTTAGTTCTCCCAACAACAATTAACTCATATCCTATCAATCAATATATAGCAAATATCATATCGTATCATGCAGGAAAAAAGACTTATAATAGAACGGTTACAACTTAAACATCAAAAATAGATATATCAGATACCAAAGAATAAAAATGAAAAGATCAATTGACATGTTCCAAATGTTATATTAGCAAGACAAACAAAAGCAAAATTATCAAATCATGAATTAATACTAGGTTAAAATAAGCCATTAAAAAGATGGTCAGGGAAATATGAAACCAAATAAATGCTTTTAAGGCGTGCACTCCTCTAACATTCATTTGAAATTTCACATACCTTCCCTACCGGAAGTTAGATGGTCATCTCGGCCAAAACAACATCTAACTAATTTAGACAAAACCAGTAGTAATTCAGGACTGAGAAAATTCAAACCCACAAGTTGATTGAACTTGGGGTACATCTTGTAATACAACATCATCATTAGCGGGTGATGGTACAGAAGTGGAGCGCTCTAGAGACTTGGACAAACAATGCGCAAAACAACAAAAACATAAGTTGAAACGTTTCATAATCCGGACAATAATAAAAACAAGTATGCATACTAAAAAGAAAGAAACACTTAAGTACATCAGAATGTCTCGAAAAGTGACAGAAATAGCCGCACTATTTTCAACCATTCGTAAAGGTTGTAGGGGAACATACTTCCCTTTACGGAGATCATGCCAGGGTGTTGAGTTCAGGTAGGACAAAATGTTAGACTCATTTAAAACTGTAGGAATGTTAAAGGATGGTAAGGCAATAACACTGGAAGAGAGCGATACAGTGCGAGTCATAACCTGGACCTGGCTTAGTCTCCAACCTAGTCCGCTAAAAGTACAATTATTTGGACTCAATAAATATAGTCCTGCGGACAGCTTATGGGTTAACGTGGATGCACCATCACAATGTTCAGAGACATCTTCTCCAAAAGTTTGCAAGACAAACTCACCTGGAGCGAGCTCAAATATTTTGCTGGTTGTATCGTTAGTCTGAATCAACTTAACCAAGCACGAATCACTTGGGGTACCGGTCAAGATACTCACAACACAGGGAATATGGTGTGCATCCATTATGGCGTTACCATAGCACACAAGAGGTGTCTCACCTGTACAACGGTTAGGGCGAAAATACCACCCTGATCGAGTATTTAATCCAACATGATCAGCAGACAACATAACTTGCAGCATTTGACCAGCATAGCCCACGATCGTAGGCCGTATTCAACATACGCACCGTTATCAATTAGAGGAAGCATGGCGATATAATTTAAGGATGTAGAATCATCAGCATCTGTCCAAATAGGATGAACCAAAACATTCTGATAATACCAAAAGTAAGGTTGGATAAGCTGGACACCCGTAGGCACCATCTGTTATATCTTACGTAATTCAGATAGCGGGAACAATTCTTCAGTGAGGCGACCTAATTCCATAGAGGCATATTGACGCGTATATCGTGACTGAGCCTCGTTAAAAGTACGCATGGTTAATTCCAAGGCACCAAGGATTTGGTTAAACTTCAATAAAAGGTAAAGACGCTGCCATTCCTGCTGTTGCGTCACCTTGACGTAATAAATAAAAGAGTTAACATGTTCAGTAATGTTAACAACAGCTGACGCTAGTTGATTAATCCGATCTCGATTTATGGTAATCTCATCAAAAGCATGGCGTATCCCGGTAGCAAGTTCATTGGAAAAATGGGCAATACCATTAGCAGCAGTTAGCGTAGTTTGAATCAATCGCCGGAGTTGTTCTATATCTTTAGCACTAGCAAAGCCAAACAGGGCGGAACCAATTTCACCTACAAAATCCAATAAACCTCGCCGAACTCTGTTAGGTTTTGGAACATACGAATTAGCACGCTCAGTCTGGCCAACTAGGTGATGGAAACGATAAAACCAACTTAAAAGATCGGTATGCGTCACTCGAACGTTAGAGAGAGATTTGTTAACCACACGATGAAGTTCTTGCACACGTGCATAAAAATCAGCGGGAAGTTGTGGTGGAGTAATTGTCACAATAATCGTCCATTCAGCCTTAACTAGGTTAACGGGTGTTTGACCGGTAACAAGAACACCATTCTGCAAAGGTGTAATCACAGTCCGAACCAAGGGAACTTGGCGCATGGTTAGATTGTATTGGAGAGGGGGCGGAGACTGGCAACTGTCCATAAGTCTCTACCACAGGCGTATCTATTTGCTCACGAGGCAAAGGGATAGCTATATGTAACTGATTTTCGGCTCGTTTTAAACTTTGATGCGTACCCAATTCTGGATTGCGTTTAGGACGTGGCCGGACAGAATCCCATACAATTTGAGGATCAACTACACGAAGTTTGGAAATGTTGACAACTCGAGTTTTACCTGAACGTTGATGGCGGATATGTGCCACAGGACCGTTAACCTTAAAGATTTCGTACTGTGGGTTACAATGAGCAGTAAGCTTAATTCGTTCATCAGCCTTAACAACAACGGAATCTCCCACTTCAAACTTTCCTTCACGAGCACGACGATTAACTTGCTCGCGATGATACATACGAGACTTCACAGTCTCAGCACGTGCTCTGTGAAGAGTATTACTCAAATGATTAAGTCGATCACCTAAATCTTGCGATGCGTCTACCGGTAAAGATAACGGTACACGTGCTCGTCATCCATGTGTAAGATAGAACGGTGTGTACGACGTTGTAGCGTGGCGTGTATTTCGGTAGGCCATCAAAGCGGAACTAAGTTCACTCTCCCAATGTCGTGATTGATTATTGACTAATTTCTGGAGAATGTTCTTAAGAGTTTTATAAAAGCGTTCAGTTCGACCATTTGTCTGGGGATGATAGGGCGTTGTCCGTCTATGATCAATGCCCAAGTCACGGAACTTCTCTCTGAGTTCATTAGCATTGAATTCCTTACCCAAATCGGTGATAACAATTTCTGGAATTCCATGCCGAGAG
Organism: Hanleya hanleyi; assembly: GCA_036873755.1. Taxonomy (NCBI): domain Eukaryota; kingdom Metazoa; phylum Mollusca; class Polyplacophora; order Lepidopleurida; family Hanleyidae; genus Hanleya; species Hanleya hanleyi. Next base: position 44,753 of record JAVTVY010017037.1, on the reverse strand, counting down.
CAATATTCTTCAATAAACTTGCTTTCAACATTTTCAGCTGACTTCGCTCGAATAGGATAAGCTTCTGCCCAGGCAGAATAGTGATCCACTATCGTAAGGATGTATACATTTCCCTTCGCTGATCGAACTAATGGACCGATCAGATCCATACCAATAATCTGTCCCGGATAGTTGGGCATAGGCATTTCCGTATACTTCGGTCGAGAGCGTACTCGTCGGTTAACCTGACAGGTGGAACAAGTATCTAAGACTTCAGTAATATCTTTTCTCATACCTTGCCAAACAAAAGCATCTCTAATCAAACTTATAGTCTTATGGAGACCTTGGTGACCAGCGCGAACATGGGCTTGGTTTATGACCTGATTTCGAAATATTGACGGTAAAATGACTCGAGGATAATCAGCATCCAGGGCGGAAGGATATCTGGTGGAATAAAGAATCCCATTGTGCACCATATGCTCATCCGAAGGAAGAGTAAAAAGATTATCAAACTCTTTCGTTTGCTCGGCATGAAGATCGTCCAAATCAATACCATATACCGATAGCGGTGTGTAAGGTAATACACCTTCAGGTACTTCTGGGATGACGTAATCGTCGGTATCAAATGTAGCAATGTCTGGTTGCCTACGAATTCTAGAAAGCATGTCGGCTCGAATATTTTTGCTCTCTTTGATGTATTCGATTGTACAACCGTACTCAGCTATCAAAACTGCCCAGCGTTGAACTTTGGTATTTCTAACTTCGCTAACGAACAGGCTTTTTAAAGGCTTATGGTCCGTGTAAACCACGAAGTCTGCACCATACAGGTATGGTCTCAACTTCCGTAAAGCATAGATTACTGCGTAGCCTTCTTTCTCGATAACAGGCCAATGCAATTGACTATCTTTCAATGTGGCTGAGACATACTGAATTACCTTATCGACGCCCTGATCATCTTCTTGAACTAGAATTGCCCCTACTGTATAATTCGATGCATCTGTAAACAACTTGTACGGCTTTTGTAAATTTGGATAGGCCAACACTACATCACTGCATAAGATGCACTTGACCTTATCAAAAGCATCTTGTTGAGATTGGCCCCATTTGAACCTCACATGCTTTCGTGTCAATGACACGAGAGGCTCTACAAGGTTTGCGTAACCAGGGATGCATGCTCTATAATATCCTGACATGCCCAACAGAGAACGTATCTCATTGACAGACTCAGGGGCGGGCATATCACGAATAGCTTGGACTTTTTGATCTTGCGGGGAAATACCATGCTGAGAAATATGATACTCTAACAAATCAACAGAATTTGCAGAAAAAACACATTTTTTTCGTTTCAGAAGTAAGTTGTACTCTAATAACCTTTGTAGGACAAGCTTTAGATGGTGAGCATGCTCGAATTCGTTGCGTGAATAAATGACAATATCGTCTATGTAGACAAAAATAAACTTACCTACATAATCATGAAAGATGTCATGCATGGCTCTTTGGAAAATAGCACCCGAATTACAGAATCCAAATGGCATAGAAACCCATTCATATAGACCCTCTGAGCAAATAAATGCAGTTTTTTCAATGTCTCTCGGAGAAACTGGAATTTGCCAATACCCGGACTTAAGGTCAAGTGTCGTAAAAATAGAAGCACCTCCCAAAGAGTCAAGAATGTCTGAAATCAAAGGTAATGGATAACTGTCCTTTCGGGTTATCGCATTCAATTTGCGAAAATCTATGCAAAATCTGGTAGTGCCATCTTTCTTGGGCACAAGTGTAATGGGTGACGCCCAAGGGGAAGAGGATGGACGAATCACACCTGCTTGCAGCATCTCCTTTACCTGATCCTTTACGATATGCTGTTTCATCAAAGGTATCTTATAGGCACGTTGTCGGATGGGTGGATGATTCCCTGTGGGTATGGTACATTCTACTCTTGGGTGTTTCCCAGCTCCAGGTGTTTTGGCCACGTCAAATATCTCGTGAAACTCTTCTATTACATCATCAATTTCCTTGTATCCTGTTGTCTCACGTATACTTTCGGTGACGTTAATCCCTCCTCGTGATCGGGGTGAAATTAGCTGATATACACGTCCAAACCATCTCATTCGACCTAGTGGATAGTCAAGCTGAGCTCGTCCCACATGTAATGCGTCTGAGCCCAAAATGCATTCATGAAACATCTCTGGAACAACAACAACAGGTACTGGTGAAACATTCAAAAATTTTACTTCAGTTTGGCCTGAAATTTTCAGCGGTGTTTCATTTACAGCGTAGATTGCACCTGTCTTCTTCAATGGACCCTTTCCAGAAAGTTTTCGCCATATATCCTGTCGTAATAGAGAGGTTGATGCGCCTGTATCTATTAAGGCTGTAATTACCTGTCCATCCAATTTTAACTGGGCCGAGAACCTTCCCGGGGTGCTCGGAAACTCAGCTCTGTGTCGTTTCCCGGCTGTCGGTGCATTGTGGCTTGATACTGAGAATTAGGCGCATTCATACATTCAGATTGCCGATGTCCGATACATCCACACGCCCAACAGGTAATCCGTCGTCTTACGTTGTCCTCTGAAAAACTGGAGGATGAATGAGGAGGAGGAGGAGGAGGAGGAGGAGGAGGAGGAGGAGGAGGAGGAAGAAGAATGAGGAGGAGGAGGAGGAAGAGGAGGAGGAGGAGGAGGAGGAGGGAGGAGGAGGAGGAGGAGGAGGAGGAGGAGGGAGGAGGGAGGAGGAGGGAGGAAGAGGAGGAGGAAGAGGAGGAGGGGGAGGAGGAGGAGGAGGAGGAATGAGGAGGAGGAGGAGGAGGAGGAGGAGGAGGAGGAGGAGGAATGAGGAGGAGGAGGAGGAGGAGGAGGAGGAGGTAACTCTACCAGGCAGCCGTATGGAAAAAGACTCTCATCTCTCCAAACACTCTTCATTTCGCCTTCGAAACTCCCCGGTCTCTACTTCTCCCGAGTGATCTATAAATAGAACAGGGTTTTGCCCAGAAAGGAATCGGACTGCCTTAACAAGGATGGGTATAAGTCATGGATTAAACGTAAAAACGTAATATTGAGCGAGTTAGGAATATTGAATCATCATAACGGCCAAACTGCGCTCATTAGGCAAAAACACATTTATTTTGGAAGATTATTTATTAGATGTTAAAAAATCCACTGACCGTTCCAGCATTGCCAAACTTCGCACCAGCAATCACAAATTTGAAATTGAGACTGGTAGATATACAGTGCCTTTCACTCCTAAAGATAGACGTTTTTGTCATTGGTGGCGGGCCTCTGGCAGTGAACAAATCGGAGAAGATATGATATGTATAACGTGCAACGGCTGTACCCGTAAATATTTACACACGATTTAATCCATCCCAAAACATAGGGTGGTCAGTTATTTGCTCGAATCTATTGACATACAGTTTACACGATTATAGCTAGACCAGTTGAGTAAATATTGACACGGGCATTTAAATCGCCCCCGATATGCTGGACGAACCGCTGTCCGTTCCTAGTCTATACTTAACAAGGGGATATACATAATTTTAAAGATCTCATCTCAGGAACGCGATGGAGCAAACGGCGATTTCGTATGTTCATTCTCTTAGTCGGTATATTTAGTTGGAAGGGATAGTTCCTCTTTTAAATGTATATAGAGAGACTATAAGTGTATCAGCTGTATTGTGCAAGACTATGTCGGGATTGTGATTACAAGCGTCTGGTCCGTCATTCATAATTCAGCCGTCGTCCATTAGAGAATATCCGCGTCCATAATCCAGAGACCTATTCCATATTCCATATAACAGTATTAGCACCAAATTCAAAAAGACAATCATAGTATATATAAACATAGGCTTGTTTCCTGAAGAGAGAAGGGGTCAACAGTTTTCAATGATGCCGGCAAGACATCATGATGTTCCAAAAATATCAAATCCGTATCGCTGATGAGTATTCTTAATCCATAATATTCGTTGTAAAGTCGTCATCTAAAGAATGATGTATCTCAGTCATATGAGTACCATGAGGATCTTGAAGTACATGGGTTCATATGGCCCCTAGCCCCGGGTTAAGCGGAATTAGATACAAGTTACGAAACGTAACGCCATGGATCTTGTACGCTACGCTCGTATTTTGCTATCAGCATGCCGTTCACCATTGACTGTGACGAGATGTGACGTAGCACGGGGGAATACCCGATATTGCACAATAAGGCGAAATGCAGGTAACCGATTTGATTTTAAACGAGATGGGCCTGTACAACTGAGCGTATAACATCGTACATGAGAACACTCGTAAATGTTCTCCAGCAGTCTACAAAGCAGTTAATAGAAGTATATATAACATCCATGTACAACAAACCGATCCACCACTCATCAGAGACCATGGCGTCAGAGCTTAAAATAAACATATGGGGCAAAACCAATTTCAAGTCGAACATGTCCGTCGCGATAAGTCATATGTTCGTCTTCATAAGGCGTACACGTTACAAACAAGTACATTCCTTCTCTAAGTTAATATACGGCACTGTGAAACATCTCTTGAGCTTCCACATTCGCATTAGGGGTACACGAAGGTTAAACTTCCACTCGTCCGTCTTCAGGTGATTTTCTCGCCATTCTGAATTCTGGAATTTCGATAACCACGGTAAGTCCATCACTTCTCCGTCTTTCCCTATGTCTCTCATCCACTCATCTACAGCTTTCTCTTCATCGAGACATTTTATGGCCTTGCCAAAGAAGACAGAAACTCGGTCGCCGCACTGATACTCGTACTTATATAGGAGATATCGTAACATATATCATTCAATACATAAGGCTGCATGGTGCAGGTGCAGGGTGCAGGGTGCAGGGTGTGTTGTACTTCTCCCCCATTTGCTCCATAATAGGGATGAGATACACAGCATATATCATAGATAATCTATTCAACAAGTGTGTACGCTGTCCTTCATCAAAGGGGGCGGGGCGGGTGATCAACTGGGCGATGTGATTATTCCCCGTCTCTTTCAATACAGCGGTGAATGCCCTGATGGCCAGTGGACCTCTTTTCGATATTTCCTCCAATAAAGGATAATCCCTGTCTTCTGCGGTAAAGATATCATTAACGTAGTTTAACCGGGACCTAGTTAATGTTCTCTTTGCTTCAATAATTCGAATACTCTTTCTAGATTCTCTATACTCCCGGACATACACTTTCTATATACACTCAAAGCTACTTTGTACATGAAATCCATTATGTATACTCTTTCTTGTGGATAAACCTGAAATTACATATGTATATAAAGACAACACTCATGCACCTGGTCGCTCCGATGACCTTTCGATGACTCCGTGTCCCTCGTTCGTCCCGCGCCGAAAATAGCTTCGAACTCTCAACGACCTCGCGCACCTGTTCGCACCGATAACCCACCGTGACCTTTCAACAGAAATAGCTTCGAACTCTCCACGACCCCGCGCACCTGCTCGCACTTATGATCCTCCGACCTATTTAAGTGACGTCATCGGCTTCCATGGCTTCCATGTTTCCAAACCGGTTTTTCCCTATCTACTCACGTATCACCCACGAGTTCTGTACGGAACAGTGTCATTGCACTAAGGGGTCACCTCAATATTCCCTTCGAAAATTCGATGTTTTTTTTTCGACCACCGGTTTTCCTTTCAATTAGCGATCAAGATTTCCTGGAGAAATTATCCTGCACAACTAGGACCCAAGAGAAACATTCATACACAAATTGAGAAAGATCCATGCAGAAGATCCCTTGATCCCCAAGATTTAGCAATAGCATCTTTTTCCAAGATGGCCGCCTGATGGCCGTATTGAATTTTCAAATCAGACTAAACACACATCTAAACTCAAAGGAGGACGTGTGTATGAATGTAAGGGGAACATTTTTACAAACTTTGAGAATGATTGATTCAACAGTGCCAAAGATCTAATATATGAAAAAAACATTTTCAAGATGGCCGCCTGGTCACGTGGTGGCCATTTTGAATTCTCGAATTGGACTAAATAGCAAATATTACAGAAATATCCCCAAGGGGAACCTCTGTACCAAATTTAAGAAGCTCCATGCAGTAGTTCCCAAGAAATTGCAATAACGTTGTTTCAACAAGGAAAATTCAAGATGGCTGCCTCGCGGCCATATTGAATTTTGAATCGGACCAAAGAGGCAAATTGCACAACAAGACCCAACAGGAACATTTATACAAAATTTGAGAAAGATTCATCAAGTAGTTCCCCGAGATTTACAGATAAAAATGTTTTGGCGGCCATACTAAATATTCAAATTGGACACTAAAGTACACATGTTGTACAACTAGACCCAAAGAGGAACCAGTGTTCCAAATTTGAGAAAGATTTGAGATGTAGTTACCGAAAAATAATGATGACAAGATTTCACTGGCAAACTCAAGATGGCCGCCATGGCAGCCATATTTAAAATCGTATCCACACCGCATGAACAAATTCTGGTGCACTCATTGGGGGGAACATGCGTGCCAAGTTTCAGCTTAATCAGTCAAGCGGTTTCACAGAAGAAGATGTTTACGCACGACATACGACGGACGACGGACGACTGACGACGGACGACGGACAATCAGGCAATGACATCAGCCCATCGGGCCTTCGGCCCAGATGAGCTAAAAATGTATTTGACAATAGAATTCAAGCAAAAAAATTGGATTAATTCATCAGATGTATAGCTGGACACATTTAGCCTGATTTCTAGCCTTTCATTTTTGTACAAAATCCGAGATTTAAACGTTTATTTCTCGAAAAGTATCCATGCTACGCTTTTGAAATTTGGCATGCTTGTTACTTATTAGGTGGTCTAGTAAACTCTATCTCACTTTTTGTAAGTTCGGATTAGTTTTTTAATTATTCAACTTTTAAGAAAAACGACCGTAAAAGTACGTGTTTTTCAATTTATTTTAGTAAAATAGCTGTAAAACTAACCCAGGCAAAAATTTAAGAAAATGAGATAATCTTTACTAGTTCGAATTGTCTCCTATCAAGTTATACCATCAAAGTTGAAACAAGACAAACAATTTTCATGAAATTTCAATTGAAAAATGGACGCTATTGTTTTCATTTTAATATTTTAAAATTGAAATGTTGTCTACACAGTAGCAGCGTCGGTTATACAAATCAGATAGTTGGAATCCCCACGATGTATGCTTTCATAAAATATATAGTTTATTATGGTTATCTTGTGTATTTATTGATACAGACGACAAATTGTCATGGAGGTGCAAAAACTACCTCTAAAGGGACAGCTATCCTTAACACGATACTTCCAGACGGGGATATCGGTGAGCCTGCTATCCTGTTATTCACGGCGTTCTGGGATATACCCAGAGAGAGGTAAATATCTGACACGCGGGCATCCATTCGCAACTTCTCGGGGATCTCCGGTTTGAGATGTCCCTCGAAGGCCATTGACGCCATATTGGACTAGAGCGTGGTCACATGTGTTTCGGTCTGTCAGGGAACTGTCAGTGACGTCACGGGAATTATATCTTGCCAATACGTGGCGTGTGTACCATTTAAACTGATGGTTTTCTATTGAAACGTGCTTCGAATGAAAAGAATAAACAGTTTTTAGAATATCTGACGTAAATCAGAGACTCGCAGGGACATATTTGCTGGTCGGGGATTAAGGCTTCCGCGAGAGTGATTGGGCTTCGGAGCCATGCGTATTAAACCGTTCCGGCGCGTCACATCTGGAGATTCATAGGAAATTCATGTTGCCGTCCCCCGAGCGTAGAATCAGTCCCCTTCGTAGATTTCCGCTCGGGAGTTCCGAATGGCGGGCATCAAGATCAACCTCGGGTACAAACCCCAGTAGTATATAGACAGCACGAAGGCCCCCATTTTGCCGGGGGAGGTAACTCTTGCATCCACCAGGGGGCGCTGTTTCCAGGTTCAAATATAGGAAGCGCTCATGCACGCCTTTGACCTCTGTGGCGGTAGGTGGCGGTCACGTGGCGGTCATTGGCATGTATTCTTCCGCGATGATGCGGTCTGGTGGTGATGCGGTCGCGGGAAAAAGCTTCCGCAGAGAAAAAGTAGTCCCCAGACTTCAAATACGCTGCATGGTCCGATTGGGCCGAGTGAGGTATCAAAGTGAAGCATTCGTGAAGGGGCATCCAGTCATGGGTGGGTGCATGTAAAATTAGGATTTTTTTCCCGAAACTATAAAAACCGGAACACGGACTTTACCCCTAAAATAGGGGAAAACCCCTATCAACTCTAGCCAATAGGGCTAATATCGGTCTCCGGGCTTATTGGGACCTGCCTATCAAGTTAATGGGGTGGGTGCATGTAAAATTAGGATTTTTTCCCGAAAATATAAAAAGCGGAAAACGGACTCTACCCCTAAAATAGGGGAAAACCCCTATCAACTCTAGCCAAAAGGGCTAATATCGGTCTCCGGGCTTATCGGGGCCTGCCTATCGAGTCAATGGGGTGGGTGCATGTAAAATTAGGATTTGTCCCCGAAAATATAAAAAGCGGAACACGGACTTTACCCCTAAAATAGGGGGAAACCCCTATCAACTCTAGCCCAAAGGGCTAATATCGGTCTCCGGGCTTATCGAGGCCTGCCTATCGAGTCAATGGGGTGGGTGCATGTAAAATTAGGATTTGTCCCCGAAAATATAAAAAGCGGAACACGGACTTTACCCCTAAAATAGGGGAAAACCCCTATCAACTCTAGCCCAAAGGGCTAATATCGGTCTCCGGGCTTATCGGGGCCTGCCTATCAAGTCAATGGGGTGGGTGCATGTAAAATTAGAATTTTTTCCCGAAAATATAAAAAGCGGAACTCGGACTTTACCCCTACAATAGGGGTCTGTATTATACAATATAAGGGAAAATGCCTGTATATATGGGGATGGTCATTTTTTTTTTTTTCGTGGGCTTTACTATGAGTTGTGGGGTCTCGTTTTTTCGTCTCACCAAGAAAAACACGATGGGAGGAGTCCCGGAGCGAAGCGGTGAAATTTTTGGAAAAAGTCACTGAGGACTGTATATAGGCCTATAGGCTGGCTGTGAGGGGTATAGGTCCAACCTGGGAAATTCACACACGTTCATTGTGATATGGGTTGTTTGGTCTTGTTTTTCACGTCTCGTCATTTAGAACACGATGGGAAGGGTCCCGGAGCGAAACGGTGAAATTTTTGGAAAAGTAGCCCATATAGTCCCATACTGGCTATATGGGGGTATAGGTTCAACCTGGGAAATTCACACACGTTCATTGTGATATGGGTTGTGGGGTCTTGTTTTTCTCGTCTCGTCATTCAGAACACGATGGGACGGGTCCCGGAGCGAAACGGTGAAATTTTTGGAAAAAGTTCACCGAGGCCTGGGTAGGCCCATAGGCCTATACTGCATGGCTATGGGAGTATAGGTCCCTACGGGGTTGACGTTTTCGGAACTAGGTGGGCCACTAATGGTCCGATGGAGTCGAGTGAGGTATCAATGTGGAGCCTATGTGAGGGGGCAACCGACGGGATGGATGTGGGATAGGAATATCGTCATTCTGCGCATGCGCAATAGACAAAGTGTATGGAAATAGAAGTTTTGGGATCTAGGCGAGCCACTAGTGGGCCGATTGGGTCGAGTGTGGTATCAATGTGAAGCCTATGTGAGGGGGCATCTGATGGGGTGAGTGCGGGGTTGAAATATCGTCACTCTGCGCATGCGCAGTGGACTAAGTTTATGGAAATAGACGTTTTGGGGTCTACGTGGGCCACTAGTGGGGTATCGAGTGAGGTATCCATGTGAAGCCTATGTGAGGGGTCCAGACATTACCCGGGTGTACAAGAACCCGGATGTAGGCGCGGACGTAGGCGAAAGTGTCGTTTCCATTCTGCTGCACAGGTCACGTGGGTTGTGACGTCACTTCCGGGTTTCACATCCGAACCCAGAAGAGTTCCAATGTTCTCTTAGACGTCCGGATGTTCAACCTCCGGGGCTTTTCCCGGCCCGGCCCGGCCCGGCCCACCCCGGCCGCAGCGCGCGCGCGCGAGGGGGTTCTCTCCGACCGTACGCGCGCGCGCGTCATCACCGGCAGTGCGCGGATGAATGTCGGGTCAAAAGGTCAAAGGTCACATCCAGGTCAAAAGGTCCAAAGTCTCCCTTTCGGCAAGGTTCGGCAACAATGTTGCGGCATCGATATACAGAGCTTGAACCCCAAAAGGGGATTGTAAATTAACCTGGGAAGGATGGGCAGTTCCATTTGGACCAATCAGCGGTCGAGAAAAAGAGCCACTGAGCGATCGATAAAAGAACCAATGGACGGGTACTAGAATTTCGCTCACGTCTGCGCCTACATCCGGATACTGAGATGCTTTCGCCTACGTCCGCGCCTACATCCGGGTTCTTGTACACCCGGGTAATGTTTTCTGGACATGGATGGGTTACCTTTGGCTCCATTCTAGGCCACTGATTGGCTAATACGGTGTTCAAAGCCAGTTTCATGCATTATACTCATATAGAAAACACACAAGACAGGGTTTTTTGGTGAGATCTCATTTTGCTTTTTATTCAGTAACAACAACAACGTGAGAACAACCACATGAAAACTGAAGCCCAGAACAGGGGGCTTGTACATTGAAAGAACTGAAGCCCAGAACAGAGGGACTTGTACATTGAAAGAATTCAAGCCCAGAACGGGACTTGTACATTGAAATGATGGGCGGCCCAGTCATATACGAGTACATCGCGGTCCTCGGCCTTGGGGATGTCGTCAGACATGTGGACGATCGTCTGCATGGAATGTCCCCGACATCGATGGTACAGGTAAAACAAGCAATATTGTCCGCACACCATACTGTTCAGGCTTTGCAACGTTTTAGTATTCCAACACCACGTCTCTGTGCCTTGATTCATGAAGTCTGTTAAATCGGAATGGAAGGGTGGTAGGCCGTACGGATCAAAGTATTCGCCCTGCTCTTCTGTCAAGTACACGGCCACCCAGTGTTGACCGGGTCGATCCTTCGGGTCTGTATTCTGGACGTAAGCAGCAGGATACACACGGTCTAATGGGAACACGTCTCGGGCGAACACTCCTTGAAAAACCATGCGTGTCCCTGGATCATTCTTCAGCACGGTGCGTATCTGGTCTGTATCCATGATATTTGGCAAAGTCACACAGAACGTTACGGCTTTTATCGATTTGAATGATGTTGTCAAACTCAGCGTAGCAAATCACATTGATGGTTTTCGGTAAAGGTGTCCCGAAATGCAGTTCCAAGCGTAAGTTGCCTTTTTTGGCGAGATTCAGTTGATGATCGTTGTCTAATGTGGGAGTCAGATCGAAACAGAACAAGGTGTACCCTCTGTCGAAATCGTCTCGACTGATCATATTTCCCTCGTCTTGGTTGATTTGGCCAGTTGCTGTGAAGAGGTTCAGATAGCGCCGGATGTAATTGTCCGTTCCGAAATCAGGTTGTAAGGGGCGTGCCGGTACCTGTTGGCCATCCACATGCAGGGCCACGAAATTGATATTGAACGCTTTTAGGTTAAACGGATTCCTCGAGAGAGTCCCATTATAACTCACGTTCTCCACTCAGGCTAGGGTTAAACGCTTGGGCAAATCCCCCAGGAACAGGTTTTCTTGATTGACAATCATATTGCCTTTAGGAACGGAAAAGACCGTGGTCTGTACTCGTCGAATCGGGTACTGGGCTGGTTTTTTCTCCAAGGCTCTGATGTGCCCCAACTGTACACATGGGCTCGGTTTCACTTTTCGGACATACAGGACTGCGTCTTGGATGACAATGTTATACTCGAGGTCCTCACTCGGGGCCATCAAGCCAAACACAGGCGTTGCGCGCACTAGTCGTATTTTGACAGGTACTCCATTCAAGAGGTATCGGTCCTGCATGAATAAGTCCGCATGCAGACGTCCCATCATATCGACCGAGTGACTCTCTGCTGTGGCATCCACTCTCTCCGTATAGCCGTCATTATCAGGACTCGCTTTCATCTTGCCTGGGGTATCTCGGTAGAACAACGGGGCTGTCAAATACGACTTTTTAGCGTCACGCCCGTAGGATAACAGTGTTTCGATGTAGGCTCGGTACGGGTACGTGTTCGTCGAGGCGCTGACCAGTTTATCACCGAGAGCTATATCCAATTGCTGGAATAGCGAATGAAGCCAGAGATTCACTGGACCCACGGGTGCATCTGCTTTGAGGACAGACCCATCTTTATTGGTGATTTTAGCTTTCACATATAGGTACGTATGGGCTAAATCCAGGTAGGTCGTATCTGCGTTGGTGATGGTGAATTCAATGGGGCCTGTGGCTGTAATGCTGGAAAGGGGCAGATGTTCCACCCATTGACCCTCTTCGGCACTGGTCTGAGAAGGTGGGACGGTCCATAAATCAAATTCGCTGTTGGTAGAAGGACACGACTCGGCATGGATGAAAGCCATCTTTAAGAAAAGATATCTCGGGTCTTCGATGTGCGTCGTCCCTGGGTCGGTCGTCGACTGGTGCGTGGTCTCGGTGGTGCAGGTCTTTTATTCCCTACGGTGCGTTGTGCTTTGGTGACCAAGACGCCTCCTGCTTCTTTGGCTCGACATTTCAGTGCCTCTGTAAACACCGCACCGCCCAAGACATCGCCCGCGACTTGCAGTCCACTGCGTACCGCTTGTTTGCCGATCGCTTTGACTCCACGCGTCACCAAGGGCAGGAACGTTTTGACGATGCTCCCGCGTATGTTCCCCAGCCCATGTCCTCGTTGCATGCGTGTACCTGCAAAGACAGGAAAGCTACCCCCGCCCTGTTTGGTGTAATGATCGACGTAACTGGCTGTATGGCATTGATAAGGCACCTTCATTATGCAAAGTGAACCGCTCGGACTTGACGGAAATGAAGTGTCAGCACCACTTTCCCACGCTCGAATGCAATCGGATGACCGGTGTCGTCTCTTATATCGATGACGATGTAGCTAATATCGGTCTGACTGACCGGTAGATACACGATGTGCCTGAAACTGTGGGTGACTTCATTCAGGACGTAAGCAGCAGGATACACACGGTCTAATGGGAACACCTCTCCGGCGAACACTCCTTGAAAGACCATGCGTGTCCCTGGATCATTCTCCAGCACGGTGCGTATCTGGTCTGTATCCATGTTAGGTGGCCAAGTCACTCAGGACGTTACGGCTTTTATCGATTTGAATGATGTTGTCAAACTCAGCGTAGCAAATCACATTGATGGTTTTCGGTAAAGGTGTCCCGAAATGCAGTTCCAAGCGTAAGTTGCCTTTTTTGGCGAGATTCAGTTGATGATCGTTGTTTAATGTGGACCAGTGTTGACCGGGTCGATCCTTCGGGTCTGTATTCAGGACGTAAGCAGCAGGATACACACGGTCTAATGGGAACACGTCTCCGGCGAACACTCCTTGAAAAACCATGCGTGTCCCTGGATCATTCTTCAGCACGGTGCGTATCTGGTCTGTACCCATGATATTTGGCAAAGTCACACAGAACATTACGGCTTTTATCGATTTGAATGATGTTGTCAAACTCAGCGTAGCAAATCACATTGATGGTGTTCGGTAAAGGTGTCCCGAAAAGCAGTTCCAAGCGTAAGTTGCCTTTTTTGGCGAGACTCAGTTGATGATCGTTGTCTAATGTGAGAGTCAGATCGAAACAGAACAAGGTGTACCCTCTGTCGAAATCGTCTCGACTGATCATATTTCCCTCGTCTTGGTTGATTTGGCCAGTTGCTGTGACGAGGTTCAGATAGCTCCGGATGTAATTGTCCGTTCCGAAATTAGGTTGTAAGGGGCGTGCCGGCACCTGTTGGCCATCCACATGCAGGGCCACGAAATTGATGTTGAACGCTTTTAGGTTGAACGGATTCCTCGAGAGAGTCCCATTATAACTCACGTTCTCCACACAGGCTAGGGTTAAACGCTTGGGCAAATCCCCTAGGAACAGGTTTTCTTGATTGACAATCATATTGCCTTTAGGAACGGAAAAGACCTTGGTCTGTACTCGTCGAATCGGGTACTGGGCTGGGGGTTTTTCTCCAAGGCTCTGATGTGCCCCAACTGTACACCTGGGCTCGGTTTTACTTTTCGGACATACAGGACTGCGTCTTGGATGACAATGTTATACTCGAGGTCCTCACTCGGGGCCATCAAGCCAAACGCAGGCGTTGCGCGCACTAGTCGTATTTTGACAGGTACTCCATTCAAGAGGTATCGGTCCTGCATGAATAAGTCCGCATGCAGACGTCCCATCATATCGACCGAGTGACTCTCTGCTGTGGCATCCACTCTCTCCGTATAGCCGTCATTATCAGGACTCGCTTCCATCTTGCCTGGGGTATCTCGGTAGAACAACGGGGCTGTCAAATACGACTTGTTAGCGTTACGCCCGTAGGATAACAGTGTTTCGATGTAGGCTCGGTACGGGTACGTGTTCGTCGAGGCGCTGACCAGTTTATCACTGAGGGCTATATCCACTTGCTGGAACAGCGAATGAAGCCAGAGATTCACTGGACCCACGGGTGCATCTGCTTTGAGGACAGACCCATCTTTATTGGTGATTTTAGCTTTCACAGGTACGTATGGGCTAAATCCAGGTAGGTCGTATCTGCATTGGTGATGGTGAATTCAATGGGGCCTGTGGCTGTAATGCTGGAAAGGGGCAGATGTTCCACCCATTGACCCTCTTCGGCACTGGTCTGAGTAGGTGGGACGGTCCATAAATCAAATTCACTGTTGGTAGAAGGACACGACTCGACATGGGTGAAAGCCATCTTTAAGAAAAGATATCTCGGGTCTTCGATGTGCGTCGTCCCTGGGTCGGTCGTCGACTGGTGCGTGGTCTCGGTGGTGCAGGTCTTTTATTCCCTACGGTGCGTTGTGCTTTGGTGAACAAGACGCCTCCTGCTTCTTTGGCTCGCCGTTTCATTGCTTCTTTGGGAGCCGCACCGCCCAAGACATCGCCCGCGACTTGCAGTCCACTGCGTACCGCTTGTTTGCCGATCGCTTTGACTCCACGCGTCACCAAGGGCAGGAACGTTTTGACGATGCTCCCGAGTATGTTCCCCAGCCCATGTCCTCGTTGCATGCGTGTACCTGCAAAGACAGGAAAGCTACCCCCGGCCTGTATGGTGTAATGATCGACGTAACTGGCTGTATGGCATTGATAAGGCACCTTCATTATGCAAAGTGAACCGCTCGGACTTGACGGAAATGAAGTGTCAGCACCACTTTCCCACGCTCGAATGCAATCGGTTGACCGGTGTCGTCTCTTATATCGATGACGATGTAGCTAATATCGGTCTGACTGACCGGTAGATACACGATGTGCCTGAAACTGTGGGTGACTTCATTCAGGACGTAAGCAGCAGGATACACACGGTCTAATGGGAACACGTCTCGGGCGAACACTCCTTGAAAGACCATGCGTGTCCCTGGATCATTCTCCAGCACAGTGCGTATCTGGTCTGTATCAATGTTAGGTGCCCAAGTCACTCAGGACGTTACGGCTTTTATCGATTTGAATGATGTTGTCAAACTCAGCGTAGCAAATCACATTGATGGTGTTCGGTAAAGGTGTCCCGAAATGCAGTTCCAAGCGTAAGTTGCCTTTTTTGCCGAGACTCAGTTGATGATCGTTATCTAATGTGGGAGTCAGATCGAAACAGAACAAGGTGTACCCTCTGTCGAAATCGTCTCGACTGATCATATTTCCCTCGTCTTGGTTGATTTGGCCAGTTGCTGTGAAGAGGTTCAGAAAGCTTCGGATGTAATTGTCCGTTCCGAAATTAGGTTGTAAGGGGCGTGCCGGCACCTGTTGGCCATCCACATGCAGGGCCACGAAATTGATGTTGAACGCTTTTAGGTTGAACGGATTCCTCGAGAGAGTCCCATTATAACTCACGTTCTCCACACAGGCTAGGGTTAAACGCTTGGGCAAATCCCCTAGGAACAGGTTTTCTTGATTGACAATCATATTGCCTTTAGGAACGGAAAAGACCTTGGTCTGTACTCGTCGAATCGGGTACTGGGCTGGGTTTTTTCTCCAAGGCTCTGATGTGCCCCAACTGTACACCTGGGCTCGGTTTCACTTTTCGGACATACAGGACTGCGTCTTGGATGACAATGTTATACTCGAGGTCCTCACTCGGGGCCATCAAGCCAAACGCAGGCGTTGCGCGCACTAGTCGTATTTTGACAGGTACTCCATTCAAGAGGTATCGGTCCTGCATGAATAAGTCCGCATGCAGACGTCCCATCATATCGACCGAGTGACTCTCTGCTGTGGCATCCACTCTCTCCGTATAGCCGTCATTATCAGGACTCGCTTCCATCTTGCCTGGGGTATCTCGGTAGAACAACGGGGCTGTCAAATACGACTTTTTAGCGTTACGCCCGTAGGATAACAGTGTTTCGATGTAGGCTCGGTACGGGTACGTGTTCGTCGAGGCGCTGACCAGTTTATCACTGAGGGCTATATCCACTTGCTGGAATAGCGAATGAAGCCAGAGATTCACTGGACCCACGGGTGCATCTGCTTTGAGGACAGACCCATCTTTATTGGTGATTTTAGCTTTCACGTAGGTACGTATGGGCTAAATCCAGGTAGGTCGTATCTGCATTGGTGATGGTGAATTCAATGGGGCCTGTGGCTGTAATGCTGGAAAGGGGCAGATGTTCCACCCATTGACCCTCTTCGGCACTGGTCTGAGTAGGTGGGACGGTCCATAAATCAAATTCACTGTTGGTAGAAGGACACGACTCGACATGGGTGAAAGCCATCTTTAAGAAAAGATATCTCGGGTCTTCGATGTGCGTCGTCCCTGGGTCGGTCGTCGACTGGTGCGTGGTCTCGGTGGTGCAGGTCTTTTATTCCCTACGGTGCGTTGTGCTTTGGTGACCAAGACGCCTCCTGCTTCTTTGGCTCGCCGTTTCAGTGCTTCTTTGGGTGCCGCACCGCCCAAGACATCGCCCGCGACTTGCAGTCCACTGCGTACCGCTTGTTTGCCGATCGCTTTGACCCCACGCGTCACCAAGGGCAGGAACGTTTTGACGATGCTCCCGAGTATGTTCCCCAGCCCATGTCCTCGTTGCATGCGTGTACCTGCAAAGACAGGAAAGCTACCCCCGCCCTGTTTGGTGTAATGATCGACGTAACTGGCTGTATGGCATTGATAAGGCACCTTCATTATGCAAAGTGAACCGCTCGGACTTGACGGAAATGAAGTGTCAGCACCACTTTCCCACGCTCGAATGCAATCGGTTGACCGGTGTCGTCTCTTATATCGATGACGATGTAGCTAATATCGGTCTGACTGACCGGTAGATACACGATGTGCCTGAAACTGTGGGTGACTCCATTCAAGAGGTATCGGTCCTGCATGAATAAGTCCGCATGCAGACGTCCCATCATATCGACCGAGTGACTCTCTGCTGTGGCATCCACTCTCTCCGTATAGCCGTCATTATCAGGACTCGCTTCCATCTTGCCTGGGGTATCTCGGTAGAACAACGGGGCTGTCAAATACGACTTTTTAGCGTTACGCCCGTAGGATAACAGTGTTTCGATGTAGGCTCGGTACGGGTACGTGTTCGTCGAGGCGCTGACCAGTTTATCACCGGGAGCTATATCCACTTGCTGGAATAGCGAATGAAGCCAGAGATTCACTGGACCCACGGGTGCATCTGCTTTGAGGACAGACCCATCTTTATTGGTGATTTTAGCTTTCACAGGTACGTATGGGCTAAATCCAGGTAGGTCGTATCTGCGTTGGTGATGGTGAATTCAATGGGGCCTGTGGCTGTAATGCTGGAAAGGGGCAGATGTTCCACCCATTGACCCTCTTCGGCACTGGTCTGAGAAGGTGGCACGGTCCATAAATCAAATTCACTGTTGGTAGAAGGACACGACTCGACATGGATGAAAGCCATCTTTAAGAAAAGATATCTCGGGTCTTCGATGTGCGTCGTCCCTGGGTCGGTCGTCGACTGGTGCGTGGTCTCGGTGGTGCAGGTCTTTTATTCCCTACGGTGCGTTGTGCTTTGGTGAACCAAGACGCCTCCTGCTTCTTTGGCTCGACGTTTCAGTGCTTCTTTGGGCGCCGCACCGCCCAAGACATCACCCGCGACTTGCAGTCCACTGCGTACCGCTTGTTTGCCGATCGCTTTGACCCCACGCGTCACCAAGGGCAGGAACGTTTTGACGATGCTCCCGAGTATGTTCCCCAGCCCATGTCCTCGTTGCATGCGTGTACCTGCAAAGACAGGAAAGCTACCCCCGGCCTGTTTGGTGTAATGATCGACGTAACTGCTGTATGGCATTGATAAGGCACCTTCATTATGCAAAGTGAACCGCTCGGACTTGACGGAAATGAAGTGTCAGCACCACTTTCCCACGCTCGAATGCAATCGGTTGACCGGTGTCGTCTCTTATATCGATGACGATGTAGCTAATATCGGTCTGACTGACCGGTAGATACACGATGTGCCTGAAACTGTGGGTGACTTGAGCTCCATACTTGCCTTTCACCGGGCAGACGCGCACTAGAGGTACGTTGCTGTCGCCGACAATGTGTGCATCGACCACGTCCGAGTAGACGTACAGACCATACATACCACCACGCATGTCCATCGGGATGTGGGCTCTCTCGCCGGTAGGGCCAGCGTACCCCGGTAGATTGAGACCCAGCATTTGCTGTAGGGTAGGACTGAGTTCAACACTCACGTTAGGGATGAGCGTGAGATTGGCCTTGTCGTTGTGTGCGTTGTAATCGAAGTCCACATGATGTTTGAAGGGGAAAGATTTTATGGGTTTTGAAGTATTCGTGACGTCTCGTAGAGACTTATAATGCATCAGACTTCTCAGTCCACCCAAGAACTCCTTGGGGGTATCGTATTGACCTTCGGGTAGTTTGAGTCGAGTTTCTTGTCCTTCGTAGGTCACCTCGTACCATACTTCATTGGCTCGCACGTTGTACCACGAGTAAGGGTATTGGATATCCACGAGTCCACATTCCCAGCGTCCAGGTAAATGCAACGGTTGCGGTAACTGGGTCACGTACTTGGTCAAGGTGTTGTCAGGAAACACATCAGCCGAGTTGTTACTGGGTAGGGTGAGGTAAAACATGACGACTGAGCTTTCCTGCTGCTGTTGTTGGTTTTAATACTTCTCCCAGCCCTTGGGCGCTAATCGTCGTGATGGTCGCGGTGACTTAGATCTTGGTGGTTGCAGGGGGTGGCGTGGTAAAAGGGGTGAAAAAGTAGGTGCCTGCCGTGGTGGTGTTTTGGGGGGTGACTCCGGTTCCCACTCGTCGTGTGGTGAGAGTCGTCGTGCACGACTGGGCGATTGCATAAAGGCCCAGCGCTGGGGGTTCCCCACCAATTCCTGTGGTACATGCATGTCTTTCAACCCTTGAGCGAAGACCTCCCATCCTCGAGGATTCGTGTGCGACCTGCGTTGACGCATCAGGTCATTCACTAAATCCGTCATGTGGGTACCGGGGACCACCTGATTCTGTACCAGTAGTTCACCTTTATCATTCCAAGTCATGTTAGGATTCTGTTTCATTCGTTGTAATACCAGCCCAGCTTGTTTCTTGAATGATGCAGGTACACTCTTCAGGACTTCGTCTTCGACCCACTGTGGGGCTGTGGGTGGTACCCCTGGTAATGAGGGCTGTTGGAGCGGTGCTGAGGTCGGTGGTGTGTCGCGTGGTGGTGCTGGGGTAGAGAGGGTTTTGTATTGGTCCATGAGTGGCATGTACCGCTGAAGCGTCTCATTGTACTGTTGTACTTTCTCACTGTCGCTTAACCCCGTCGTTGTAAGATCTGACGCATCTCGTCATCCAGGGAGTTTATCGCCTTCACCGTAGAAGGTACGGGGTACGGTGATTGGAGGTTTTGAAGGAGCCGAGGTTCGACGAGGACCATTTTTTTCGTGTGGTTCATTGTCGGCCGAAGAGTCCACCCAATACTGGACCCAACACGGAAGCGGCCAACGGTGCTAAGATGGCCCCGAGAAAGCCGACTTTCTGTAACACCTTTTTCTTTTGTGTTTGAGAAACTCGCTTCTGGACTAAGGTTCGGAGACCTGTCTTATGCTTGGCCAACTTGGTCTTCTGAGCCGGAGTCAGTGGTACGTTGCCTTTTAACAGGTTGTACACGATCTCGCACAGACAGCGTACAAGGTCAGGGTCCGCACTGCGTACAATGGTTCGGACCAACTCGGGTGGGGCCGTCTTCAATACACGGATACATCTGTCTCGCCAGGTGCAGCAGCTGAGTGATATCTCTCCGGTTTTTGAAGACCACCAGGTAGTGGGCATTTAAGCTGATGTTCCGATGTTCTTTGTTTTTACTGAACAGATTCTGCACAATGTAGATGATGCTGAGCCGTCGATGGTGGCTGCCTTTGGTAAAGAGTTGGGTGACCCGACTGTCCGTCTCCACCATCAGATCATCCAGAACCACCAAGGTGTCGGGTTCCAAATCGGCCAGGTTGGGTAGGCCTTCCACGAACGTGATGTGGGGCATTGCTGCATACGCTGCAAGCCATTCTCCGTAACACCACACGACTCGGGCAATGGGTGGGGTGATCATGCTGTCGGCGTGTTGAAGGAGCTTCCGGACGAAGTGCGTTTTGCCGGAGCCCGCCGGTCCTGCGATGACGCAAGTGAAGGGATGCTGCCACCGAGGGTCCATGGTTCGAGGTGTATCCGCTGTCGTGGTAACCCGCTCTCGTAAATTTCGTACGAGTGAACTGGAGTGGTGGTGGTGGGTACAACGTCGGTCGTCGTTGTCTGTTCACTGCGAGTGATGATTGTGGTGGGTACAACGTCGGTCGTCGTTGTCTGTTCACTGTGATGAGTCTTCAGACGTACTTGGTGTAGATGTTGACTGTATACTTGGTGTGGAGCTCGACGTGGCTTGTACACGTGGTGTGGTGGTGACTGAGCTCGATACGGGGTTGACTGGTGCTATCTGTAGACCGGTCTCACTGATGGCTGGTGTTCTCAGTTGGTTAAGTAACGTGCTGACATAGGCTACGTCGTAAAATACACCTCCGTACAACACACTCAGCAGGGTTAGCACTATGGCCACAAAGCCCACTTGCGCTTTGCGCGTTTTGGGAGACGCTGTGTTCAGAGGCAGCTGCTGCTTGTCCATAGCACCGTGGAATGAAGGATGATTGTAGTGGGGTCTGGCTTTATAGTCATCTCACCTGGTTGGCTGCGACCCAGGAATTGAAGGAACTGGGCCAGCCTTGCCATTTCACGAAATGAAACAGTTTGCCACGTCGACGTTCCGTTTTCAAAATCTGCTCCACCGTGTAGTAGTCTTGCTGTGTTTTTACGACAGGCTGTAATTCCATCTCGTAAAACGTCCCTAGCAACGGTTCCCCTTGAAGATCTTCCAGTTCATAGACTTGCTGCTGTCGGGGTAGGCGCCGTTTAATCAGGAAGTGCTCATCGGTCCAGTTGGGCAAGTAACTTTTCTCGAACTTGCCCTTGACTTTACTGATCCGTACAGGGTCCCCGACCTTGAACATCTCCTTCGGTGCTCGTTGCGATTGTATGGGGTACAAGACACGCCGTACTTGGGCTTCATTGTGTTGGCTCACGGTAATGGGGGTCCTCTCTATACTCCGGTGATAGGCTCGATTGTAACCACTCAGAAGTTTCGGGAGGACATCGATGTACCGCCTTGTATTCTTATAGGTGTAATATTTATACATACGGCCTTTGAATGTCCTGTTGAACCTTTCCACCACGGAAGCCTTGGTCTCGTTGTAGGTATGGAAGAAGAAGACCTTCTGTTTCTTGAGAAAGGCTTGGAACGGTCGGTTGAGGAATTCCGTGCCTTCGCCGGTTTGCAAATACAGGAGTTTGCGTCCAGTCTTGAAGAAGTCTTTGAACGCCGCAATGATATTCGCCCCCGTTTTCGTCCGGATGGGTACCACCCACGCATACTTGGACAGGATATCGATGCACGTCAAGATATACCGATTCCCATCGTTGAGTTTGGCAAAGGCACTCATATCAACCAAACCCGCTTGCCATTGGACATCTAGTCCTCCCACGATGACCCGGTTCCGTAGAAAATGGCGACGGACAAATCGATGTAAGGTATAGGTGTCTTGTTTTCTTAACCAATCTCGGACTTGGGCACGTTGTATCCCCTGGGGTTTGGCCGCTCGATAGAGAGCCGACAATGCGCTTTAGGCCGCCGGACTGTCGGGACTGTAGTATAAGTTATCCAACACCTTCTCCCAGCGCTTCATGGTGACAAATGATGATGGACCCTGGCTCTATCGTTTATTTATAACGGATATATCTTGGGCCGGAGTTTCTTTCTGATTTTCTTCGTTGGCTTCCACAGTGTCCATGGTAAATGACCAGTCCAACTCATCTGATGACTGCTTGATAAGCACTTGATCCACATCTACCACGGCATCTTCCAATGCAGACCATAGATCAGGGTGAAGGGTAAAATGCACTGTACCCCCATCTAGTCGAGCCAATTGAGCAAAGAAAGGGCCGCGTCGGATGTACACATCGTGATACAAGTGGATGAGGTCGCCGTCCAGTTCACCAGACAACACCCGTTTGAATTTGGTCCAGCCCTCCCGGGACAGACGAATGTGGGCCGGGCACGGTTGTGTAGGGTCCGCATCACAGATGTCTCCCACCTACTCCATGATATCGACCTTATCCGCATACACGTGCAGGAAAACCTCGGGGGTCAAGCTGATGCGCCAGTATTATATGCTCCGTCATGGTCAGTACGTGAATGGTACCAGATTTGACTGTCTCTCGTATTTATAGGGAGAACCCCGTGAGATCAAAGGATCGGGTGGTCATGTCACTAGGCTGACTGAGTCTAGCCGGGTAATCAATGGCATCGTCGTCTGGTTCATGGCTAGACATTTGTTCATTGGGTTCTGCCGCCGTTTCTCTCAGGGCACGAGCCCACTCCAACTCGTCTGATGACCGCTCGTCCGGTGTAAACAGCTGGTCCACGATAGGCACCACTTTCTCGAAGGCTGTCCACAGATCGGAGACTAGGGTGAAGCCTCGCGTAGGGTCTTGGTAGCGGCCCAGACGTGGGAAGAAGGGTCCACGGTGTACGTATATGGCATTGTCTATGTGGATGAGGTGTCCGTCGAGCTCGCCGCTCAACACCCGTTTAAATTTGGTCCAGCCGTCTCGGTGTAGCGTAACCGTATTCGATACGGTCTCAGCGGGCGACCAGCAAACATCTCCACGGTCTTCCACGAGGGTGACTTTATCTTCATAGACGTGTAACCCCACCCGGGGTGTAAGGGGCAGGATGGCTCGTAGAACTGGTGACATGGTTGACCCAATGACGATCGTTGAATGACGCACACTGTGTCTGACCCTCGTATTTATAGTCAGGTTCCACTGTCAATGCCACAGCGCCAGGGTCAATAGGGCACAGACCATGACTAGGCCAACCAACCGTCGCTGATTCCGGCGTGAGCGTTCGTGGTCCATAGCCCGAGCATCAAGGATGGCTGTCATAGTCCAGTAGTGGTGAGTGATGGCACACCTCTCCATCGAGTGCACTCTGTCGAGGACCGCTTCTGTGAACTCGTTCAGGATCTGGCGTCGCCTCTCGTTGTCGTCGCCATCTGAAAACATGGACCGAACCACTGCTCGGTAACCCGTGAGTGAATTAACCACGGTCGCATGCTGTAAAATGCGAGTCGCATAGGGACGGGTGTCCGTCATAGCTCTGCAACCGTAGAAATGGAGGTGTAGGATCCAGAGACACGTGTTTTATAGACCATGTCACACATGCGCGCCTAGACGTAGCTCTACGGGTGTAGTCCGTCATACGTAATATTCTGATGGGTTAGTCCAAAAAAGAGAGCAACAACAACACAGATTACAGATCAATCCTTTTATTATGCGTAAATCGGGTGTAACCTGTTAACATGATAGGACATGTACTGATCTGTCTGTGGGGGTTTTCCACAATGTCGTTCACCTTCGTGTCTTTTCGGGTACCTTTTTGGGAAAGGTATTGCGCCACTATTTTCAAGAACTCTGGCGTTGAATGTATGTGGATATTGAAAAACTCAAAATGTCTTACGGAAGAACTGGATGCTAAAGGTCACATACCGTACAGACATGTATCCACATGGGATTTCTCGACTCTCTATACTACAATCCCTCATCAGGACCTTATTGACTGTATAAGTTCATTAATAGTATCTGTGTTCAAGAAAACTGATCGTAGATATATTAATGTCGGAAGCCATAAAGCATTCTTTAGCTCGACTACATACAAGAGATATCATTCATGGGATGTTTCTTTGTTTATAGAGTTGCTTGAATTTCTCATTAAAAATATCTATGTGAAATTTGGCAACACAATATATCAGCAGCATATAGGTATTCCAATGGGTACTAATTGTGCACCCCTGTTGGCTGACCTGTATCTGTTCTCTTATGAATATGACTATATGCTGGCGCTTTCAAAAACCGATCCACTCAAAGCCCGTTCCTTCTCATTCACCAAACGCTATATAGACGATCTTCTCGCTGTGGATAATCGCTATATAAATGACGCAGTGAAGGATATATATCCACCTTCACTGGATTTGAAGGAAACTACAGATAGCCCTACAGGCACATCTTATTTAGATCTCTATCTCTATAAAAATGAAGCGGGCATTCTCTCTCGTCGACTTTATGACAAAAGAGATGATTACAATTTCGACATCGTAAACTATCCCTTTCTGGATAGTAATATTCCAGTGGGACCTGCATATGGCGTATACATATCTCGCTTAGTAGCATTTGCTAGATCCTGTGTTAAATGTGATGATTTTAATCAACGTCACAAAACATTGTTGCAGAAACTTATAAAACAGGGCTATTCCACCAAGCGCCTCCACTCAAAGTTTCTCAAATTTGGCGATACATATCGCATGCTGATAGCAAAATACGAACGTAGCGTGCAAGATCTATGGCGCTACGTTTCGTAACTTGTGTCTAATTCCGCTTAACCCGGGGCTAGGGGCCGTATGAACCCATGTACTTCAAGATCCTCATGGTACTCGTATGAACAGTCACAATCAAAGCGTGACTGAGATACATCATTCTTTAGATGACGACTCGTACAACGAATATTATGGATTAAGAATACTGATCAGCGATACGGATTTGATATTTTGGAACATCATGATGTCTTGCCGGCATCATTCTCTCTTGCAGGAAACAAGCCTATGTTTATGTATACTTTTGTCTTTTTGAATTTGGTGCTAATACTGTTATATGGAAATGGAATAGGTCTTTGGATTATGGACGCGGATATTCTCTAATGGACGACGGCTGGATTATGAATGACGGACTAGACGCTTGTAATGTACTGATCTGTCTGTGGGGGTTTTCCACAATGTCGTTCACCTTCGTGTCTTTTCGGGTACGTCCGTGTCTTTTCGGTAAAGTCTGTGTCTTTTCGGTAAAGTCCGTGTCTTTTCGGTAACGTCCGTGTCTTTTCGGTAAAGTCCGTGTCTTTTCGGTAACGTCCGTATCTTTTCGGGTATGTATGAGGGTCTTGAGGGTGGCGACTGTATGTGACGAGTTGTATGTGTTTTTCTCGGCGACGTCCGTGTCTATCATCCGGGCACATCACGTCTGCGCCTGCATTGGGGTATGTATGAGGGTCTTCATGCGCGCGCGCGCTACGGATTCACCCACGCACTTCCGGATAACCCGCGCGCGCTGCGGCATCAGATCACCCCCGCGCGCGTATTGTAGGGGTAAAGTCCGAGTTCCGCTTTTTTATATTTTCGGGAAAAAATCCTAATTTTACATGCACCCACCCCATTGACTTGATAAGCAGGCCCCGATAAGCCCGGAGACCGATATTAGCCCTTTGGGCTAGAGTTGATAGGGGTTTTCCCCTATTTTAGGGGTAAAGTCCGTGTTCCGCTTTTTATATTTTCGGGGACAAATCCTAATTTTACATGCACCCACCCCATTGACTTGATAGGCAGGCCCCAATAAGCCCGTAGACCGATATTAGCCATTTTGGCTAGAGTTGATAGGGGTTTTCCCCTATTTTAGGGGTAAAGTCCGTATTCCGCTTTTTATATTTTCGGGAAAAAATCCTAATTTTACATGCACCCACCCCATTGACTTGATAGGCAGGTCCCAATAAGCTCGGAGACCGATATTAGCTCTTTTAGCTAGAGTTGATAGGGGTTTCCCCCTATTTTAGGGGTAAAGTCCGTGTTCCGCTTTTTATAGTTTCGGGAAAAAATCCTAATTTTACATGCACCCACCCATGACTGGATGCCCCTTCACGAATGCTTCACTTTGATAACTCACTCGACCCAATCGGACCATGCAGCGTATTTGAAGTCTGGGGACTACTTTTTCTCTGCAGAAGCTTTTTCCCGCAACCGCATCACCACCAGACCGCATCACCGCGGAAGAATACATGCCCATGACCGCCACCTACCGCCACAGAGGTCAAAGGCGTGCATGAGCGCTTCCTATACTTTAACCTGGAAACAGCGCCACCTGGTGGATGCAAGAGTTACCTCCCCCGGCAAAATGGGGGCCTTCGTGCTGTCTATATATTACTAACCCCATTACGGCTTGAGCCTCCGTAGCCGGTGCCGAGGTAGAAACTTGTAATCGGTTGTGCCGTCAAAAAGCTCTGTATATGGCCCTATACCTTTTTTCACTAGTTTTCTTGGTATGCGGAGCTCTATTATAAAAGGATGTAAAATGACTGGCGTTAATATAATGCTGCATTTTGCATACCTGAATTAAAATATTCTAAATCCTTTAGAATTTAATGATCATGTGAGTGTTTATACAGCTGAGCTGACAGCTATTTTAATGGCACTCAATTTTATTAGAGATACTAGTATATCTAGAGCTGTAATTTTTACA
The DNA here is from genome assembly GCA_036873755.1 of Hanleya hanleyi. Taxonomy (NCBI): domain Eukaryota; kingdom Metazoa; phylum Mollusca; class Polyplacophora; order Lepidopleurida; family Hanleyidae; genus Hanleya; species Hanleya hanleyi. The sequence continues at coordinate 17,848 of JAVTVY010017037.1, read as the reverse complement.
GACTCTCTTAGCTCTCTACAAGCAATGCTTAACTTCTCTTGGAGCCGGTCTTCAAGTATTTTATATGAAATATTATATTTAGTCACTACGATGAGTTATGAAAATATAATAATTTATTTCGAGTGGGTCCCGGGCCATTCTGGTATATATGGGAATGAGCTTGCGGACTCTCTTGCGAAGCACGCATCCGCACTTCCAGATATTAATATACATATGGGATTAACAATTAATGAAGCCATGGCTTGTTTATATCCTTATTTTAATTCTAAATGGCAGGAATGCTGGGATAATTCAAAGAAGGGGCGTTTTTACTATCAATTTCAGCCTTCAGTTACAGACGCCTCTTTGAAACTACCAAATCGCCACGCTGAAGTACTTGTTTTTAGACTTCTTGTCGGGCACATTCCCTTGAATTCATATCTTTATAGATGTAATTTACATCCCACTGGAGTGTGTGATGCGTGTGATGTAGAAGAAAGCATCAGTCACTATTTATTATCGTGTACACGATTTAATAATCAGAGACTCCACTTTTTTAATGACCTTTAAGTGCTGCTGTTTTCAATCATACCATGGAGTCCATCTTAAAGCCTAGAAAAAACTGTGATAAAGTTTTTATGGCTATTTATAGGTTTATGCTGCACACACGCAAGTAGTATATAAAACACGGATTGACTCCCATTCCCCCCGGATGTAACTATGACGTCACAACTTCCTATGGTGGCGCCATCTGTTACACATGCAGGAAACGAGGCGGCGGGGGGGTCACGGGGGGGTCACAGAGGTCAAGTGCACTATAGTTCCGGCAACCTTTGACCTCGAATTCTTCCGCGGTCATTCTGTCTGGCGGTAATGCGGTCGCGGGAAAAAGCTTCCGCGGAGAAAAAGTAGTCCCTAGATAAAATGGTCCGATTGGGTCGAGTGAGGTATCAAAGTGAAGCATTCGTGAAGGGGCATCAAATGGGCTGGGTGTGGGGTTGAACTATCGGCATTCTGCGCATGCGCGGTGGCCCAAGGGTATGAAAATAGCCGTGTTGGGATCTAGGAGAGCCCCTAATGGTCCGATGGGGTCGAGTGAGGTATCAAAGTGAAGCATTCGTGAAGGGGCATCTAATGGGCTGGTGCGGGGTTGAAATATCGGCATTCTCAGGCGCCATCTGTACACGCAAGGGAGACAACTCGATGTGCTTGTACGTTCCAGGATAATTATGTAATTAAGGATACAGAGCCCTCCTGCACAAACTTTTACAGACCGTCTAGAATTTGTCTTCATACAGCTAAAAGTATGCATGTCTAGACTTGTTGGTGTATGTACTGGGGTTTAGACGGCCATGTTGGAAAATGACTGTGTTTTTAGGCGGCCATGTTGGAAAATGGCTGTGTTTTTAGGCGGCCATCTTTTAAAATGGCTGTGTATACGATCTTCTCGCTGTGGATAATCGCTATATAAATGACGCAGTGAAGGATATATATCCACCTTCACTGGATTTGAAGGAAACTACAGATAGCCCTAATGGCTATATAGACGATCTTCTCGCTGTGGATAATCGCTATATAAATGACGCAGTGAAGGATATATATCCACCTTCACTGGATTTGAAGGAAACTACAGATAGCCCTACAGGCACATCTTATTTAGATCTCTATCTCTATAAAAATGAAGCGGGCATTCTCTCTCGTCGACTTTATGACAAAGAGATGATTACAATTTCGACATCGTAAACTATCCCTTTCTGGATAGTAATATTCCAGTGGGACCTGCATATGGCGTATACATATCTCGCTTAGTAGCATTTGCTAGATCCTGTGTTAAATGTGATGATTTTAATCAACGTCACAAAACATTGTTGCAGAAACTTATGAAACAGGGCTATTCCACCAAGCGCCTCCTCTCAAAGTTTCTCAAATTTGGCGATACATATCGCATGCTGATAGCAAAATACGAACGTAGCGTGCAAGATCTATGGCGCTACGTTTCGTAACTTGTGTCTAATTCCGCTTAACCCGGGGCTAGGGGCCGTATGAACCCATGTACTTCAAGATCCTCATGGTACTCATATGAACAGTCACAATCAAAGCGTGACTGAGATACATCATTTTTAGATGACGACTCTATAACGAATATTATGGATTAAGAATACTGATCAGCGATACGGATTTGATATTTTTGGAACATCATGATGTCTTGCCGGCATCATTGAAAACTGTTGACCGCTTCTCTCTTGCAGGAAACAAGCCTATGTGTATGTATACTATGATTGTCTTTCTGAATTTGGTGCTAATACTGTTATATGGAAAATGGAATAGGTCCTTGGATTATGGACGCGGATATTCTCTAATGGACGACGGCTGGTTTATGAATGACGGACTAGACGCTTGTAATTGTACGATCTTATTATGACGAGTCTAGCATCTGTACCACCCTAAGGTTGAGCGTTTATTGTCCCGTGTATCTCCGCAAAAAATCAACAAACAAAATGGCGGCTCCAGGATGGTGTGGGGACGCCCTTTCCACATCACGGCGTCGATCCTAACCATAGCGCCATCTGCACACACTGACGCAAGGGAGACAACTCGTGTGGACCAAGGGTATAGAAATAGACGTTTTCGCATCTAGGGGAGCCACTATTGGTCCAGTGGGGTCATATGAGGTATCAATGTGAAGCATTCGTGAAGGGGCGTCTGATGGGCTGGGTGTGGGGTTGAAATATCGGCATTCTGCGCATGCGCGGTGGCCAAAGGGTATGAAAATAGACGTTTTGGAGCTAGGGAAGCCACTAATGGTCCGATTGGGTCGAGTGAGGTATCAAAGTGAAGCATTCGTGAAGGGGCATCTCACTGGATTAGTGGGTTGAAATAGCGTCATTCTGCGCATGCGCGGTGGACAAAGGGTATGGAAATAGACGTTTCGGGGTCTAGGGGAGTCCCTAATGGGCCGATGGAGTTGTATGAGGTATCCATGTGAAGCATTCGTGAAGGGGCATCTGATGAGCTGGGTGTGGGGTTGAATTAGGGTCATTCTGCGCATGCGCGGTGGCCCAAGGGTATGGAAATAGACATTTTGGAGCTAGGGGAGTTACTAGTGGTCCGATGGGGTCGACTGAGGTATCAAAGTGAAGCATTCGTGAAAGGGCATCTGATGGGCTGGGTGTGGGGTTGAAATGTCGGCATTCTGCGCATGCGCGGTGGCCCAAGGGTATGAAAATAGACGTGTTGCGATGTAGGGGAGTCCCTAATGGGCCGATGGAGTTGTATGAGGTATCCATGTGAAGCATTCGTGAAGGAGCATGTGATGGGCTGGGTGTGGGGTTGAATTAGGGTCATTCTGCGCATGCACGGTGGCCCAAGGGTATGAAAATAGCCGTTTTGGAGCTAGGGGAGCCACTAATGGACCAATGGGGTCGAGTGAGGTATCAAAGTGAAGCCTATGTGAGGGGGCATTTGATGGGCTGCGTGTGGGGTTGAATTAGGGTCATTCTGCGCATGCGCGGTGGCCCAAGGGTATGGAAATAGACGTTTTGGAGCTAGGGGAGCCACTAATGCACCAATGGGGTCGAGTGAGGTATCAAAGTGAAGCATTCGTGAAGGGGCATCTGATGGGCTGGGTGTGGGGTTGAACTATCGGCATTCTGCGCATGCGCGGTGGCCCAAGGGTATGAAAATAGCCGTGTTGGGATGTAGGGGAGCCACTAATGGACCAATGGGGTCGAGTGAGGTATCCATGTGAAGCCTAAGTGAAGGGGCATCTGATGGGTTGGGTGTGCGGTAGGAATATCATTCTGCGCATGCGCAGACGCAATGCGGAGCTCTCGTCCAATCAGAAGCGAGTATTTCAAATCCGTCACAGAGCTCTCGTCCAATCAGAAGCGAGTATTTTGACCCGGTGCATTATGGGACATATCCAAGATGGCGGCACGTGTGTTCAAGATGGTGACACATCCGGTGTCGAAAACTGGCCGTTTTGTCGGGATGTGGTCACCTAGTGTCGAAAACTGGACCCTGTATGGGTCCCGCTAGACGTTTTGGAGCTAGGGGAGCCACTAATGGTCCAATGGGGTCGAGTGAGGTATCAAAGTGAAGCATTCGTGAAGGGGCATCTGATGGGCTGGGTGTGGGGTTGAAATATCGGAATTCTGCGCATGCGCAGTCTGGCCGTATGGCGTTCACGTGGTTTGATGGGTCTGCGCAAGTGTGTGTGTGTGTGACGTCAATTCCGGTTTGGGTGAATGCTCAAACACGATCTCCAACTTTCCCGGCCCCGGCCTGCCCCGGCCCCCCAGCGCACGCATTATGGGGTAGATATGGACCGCTATGGGTCCGAATGGGTCGTGGAAGGTGTCAAAGTGAAGCTTGTGTGGGGTAGAGTCAGAATGGTGTTTAAGTACAACTCGCGTTAATGTGCGCATGAGCAGTTGGTTGTAGTAAGTAAAGTGGCCATTTTGGGGCAGTACATGAAGGTATTTGGGGTCGAGATGGGCTATTCACGGTTCGAATGCGTCCTGGAAGGTGTCATTTTGTAGCTCTCGGGGTATAGACCCCGATTTGAGGGTTGTTCACGTCATCTGTGACGTCATCGATGACGTCATCAGTAGGAGTAGTAGCGAAAGTGAGCCTTTTGGGGTAGTACAGGAAGGTATTTGGTGTAGAGATGGACCATCCGCGTTGCGAATGCGTCATGGGATGTGTCATGTTGTAGCTCTCGGAGTATAGACCCCGATTTGAGGGATATTTACAGCATCTGTGACGTCATTGGTGACGTCATTAGTACAAGTTGTAGCGAAAGTGGGCATTTTTTAGCAGTGAAGGATGTTATTTGGTGTAGAGATGGACCATCCGCGGTCCAAATGGACCGTGTGAGGTGTCATCTTGTAGCAACGCCCACCAACACCATTCTTAATGCTTCAACGCCCTGGTGAAATAGCTCAGAAGCTCTGATATTCCATGGAATTGTCACTAATTCTTCGAAATGCAGTGATGCCCGTCAACGCTCGTCGTTACACCTTAACACTCTAACATAACGCCATGATATAGACCGGAGAGAGAACAACAACAGCAACAACAACAACAAGGATGACACATGAGAGAACAACAACAACAAGAAGTTTTTTCATATAGTTTATTCTCCCCAATGTTACATCATACCCACGCTGGGGGAGCCGCGTTGGGTATATTTACAATTCAAGAAGATTCTTATCCAATCAGAGGCCACCATTTGCATGTTTCATATTCGTTCCTGTCCGTTAGATGTATTCTTGTCCAATCAGAAGTCTCCATTTCAGAAAGTGCCATCTGAACCGTTTATTCTAATCATCGTCGGGCAGGCCAGGATACCGTTGAGGCAACATATCCTCAGATAGTTGTTTGCGCATTCTGAGTATCTATCAGTGCATGGGTGAATACTTTCATCCGATGGGGGTGGTGGTCAGTTTAACCACGAAGAACGTAACATTGGTCAATATCTCCATTATCCACTTGGTGTTACAATTCAAGAACACTCTTGTCCAATTAGAGGCCACCATTTGCATCTGTCATATTCGTTCCTGTCCGTTAGATGTATTCTTGTCCAATCAGAAGTCTCCATTCCAGAAAGTTCCATCTTCGGCCATGTTCGCTTTGAACCGTTTATTCTAATCATCGTCGGGCAGCCCAGGAAACCGTTGAGGCAACATATCCTCAGATACATGTTTGTGCATTCTGAGTATCTATCAGTGCATGGGTGAATACATTCACCCGATGGGAATATTCCGTAGTTTGGTCACGAAGAACGTAACATTGGTGACCCTCTCCACTGTCCACTTGGTGTTGGGGCGTTGTTGTTGGGCCCATTTCAAGGGATCCACGGTGTCCAGTTTCTCCAGCATCGTCTTTAGCGACACTCGGTTAATGATGGTAAACGGTTGGTCAAATACCCCGATGTTACTGCTCGGGTAAAAGTATCGGACTTGGTCTGTCTCCTTATGCCGCAGCACATAACCAAACGCCAGATTTAATTTGAAGGACGTAGCTTGGTCATTGAAGATGGCTTCCATGTAGCTGCGTAGACGGGCGAGGTCGGTCAGTCGGAAATTGTAGATAGTGTAATGCCTGTGAGGCATATTCCCTAATCTGACAATGTAAATAAATGTTGGAATATGGGCGCCGGCTCATTCAATCGCGAAGTATCATAAACTGGTACAAATTCAGAGACTGTGACAAATTTCCTTCCAAGTGGACTTGTGTGTGTTTATAGTGACATTAAATCATAGTTTTGGACAACATTTCGTCGTATGAATTACTGACCTGTTCAAGATTTCCGCCGAGCATGTTCTGGTCTTTCTCTCCCGCTTCATGTACATAGCCATTTTGTTATTCTACAAGTGTGTGCGTAATGCGGTTACACTCAGCACAAGTTTACCATTATTGTGTTTTATAATTCCAATTTAATATTTCTAGATGTTGGTGACACATTACTAATTTGAACTGTGGCATTAATTGACATTCGTATGAACTTTGGAATCCAGAATACGGATTTTCTGTGCGGACTATATGCGCGGATGTTTGACTTCTCTGTGCTCATACGCATACTTCGTCTGCTAGAGAATTATTTCGACATCCCTGTGTATTTAATTGAACAACAGATTTATTCCTGCAAAGTAAGTGCCATCCATTCAAGATTATATTCCTTGATAATTATATTTCTGGGGAAAATTATGTTAAAAGGCAGGTCTGGCGTTATTTAAAAGATATTTGTTGTCAAAGTTGGTCTTGCACCAGGCGGGAATGTACACCATGTATAAAGTATGTGGACTTCGCCGACTGCCAGGAATATACACTTGTGCTCTAGTATATTTACAATAAATCAAGTCTTACTGTTTATGTTATCTAAAAGTAGAGATAAAATAACGTTGGAGCACAAATTGAGCACTTACATAGTACTCTGTTGTAAATATACTGTATGTTATTGTTAAATGTTCATCTTGCTGCATTTCGTATTCGCCATGTTGTGGGTATAGGTAAATTATCGGGTCGGGTAAAGGAAGTTGTGCTATTTGTTATATTCTATGAAATAAGTTTATTTTCCGATGCTAATTGTTACATAAGCATTAATAATTATTAAGCACAAGTAGAGCACAACTTGGAAATGTATATTTTACTGTTTACCAATAATTTTTGTGAGCGAAAATAGTTCTCAGCCCCGGGCACCGGAGGCTATAAATACCGGGTCATAACGAGCAATGGCAGACAGCAACAAGCCGCCGGCGAGTTCACATCGTAGCTTGGCCAGTACCAATTTAGTAGAATTGTATTGAGATTGTATTGGAATCGTATTTACCATACTGAATTTATAGGGATTAAGGCTGTCTCCCGTACCTGTAATATCATTGATACGGTTAGTATTGGCTGGATGTGAATTACCATATACCAACATGGGATCAGTAGTATAGTGAGGCGAGTTTACTGCGCATTTGAGGGGCGGGTAATACCATTGGCTCACTCCATCTGTAGTGCTATCCACGATTGTGAATGTGATCAATTGTAATATTATTTTGATTATTCTATGACGGAAATAAACCATATAGACCCGAAAACCTGTGTTATCATTGAGTCCTAGTTACAGTGAAGCAATATTACTGGATTACCTGTGGAAATCACTTACGCTTGGATTACATATTGGATTACCTGTTGGAGTCAATAATACTTGGATTACCTGTGGAATTACTGGCCTATATTTTATTATTTGGTAAACCACAATTTCTTTCAAAACAATAATACCCCTCTCGGCCTGGGGATTATTACACTGGTGTCAGAAGTGGGATGCCTAATTAACTAGCATCCAGTGATACGAATCTACCCTGCATAATTGCTGAAAATCAGTTTGATTGTAACTTGATTATTTGACGTGGATACGATAACATGGCCGACAGTCCAGACCCGGAGGTTATCATCCGCGATCAAAGGGGACAAGGCGACCTACCGAGTGTCGCAGCTGACTACGCTGATAATTATGCAGACAGTGATGATGGTTCTGAAAGTGATGATGATAGGACAGCGAAGGTTAAATTCGGAGGGTCTCATCGGGGTGAATTAAAACTAAAACCTGAGGCATATGATGGCAGATCGGATTGGGAGGAGTATTTCTCGCACTTCCAGGATTGTGCAGAGCTGGGCGCATGGTCGAATAATGAGAAAGCATTAGCTCTGTCTGCTAGCTTGAGGGGTATGGCCAGAACATTTTACATGGGACTAACGATGGTGGAAAGGCGCACATTTAAGCTGCTGGCTAGGAAACTGGAACAGAGGTTTGGTAGTTCGAGGCAGCAGACACGTTGGTTGTCCAAGCTGGAGGGTAGGTACCGCCAGACAGCTGAATCAATTGCGGCATTTGGAGACGATCTTAGACAAATGGCCCAGAAAGCCTACCCCACCCTTGATGCTCAAGGAGCTTTGGCCCTCAATCAACTGTACAAGTCAATCACCCTGGAAATGAAGTGTCGGTGTATTGATAAGGAGTGTAGAACAGTTATAGAGGCAGCAGAGGTAATTGAGAGGTTTGAGGCGATCTTGGAGGGCAAAGATAGGAGGAAGGTTACTGTACGGGCAGTAGACTCTGAAGCCACTGGAACTGCCAGAACGGATGCATTATCTGTGGATGGTGTAGAGTCCACACTCAAGCGAATCTTGGAGCGTCTGCAGAAGCTCGAGTTAAAGGGAAATCAAAATCCGACCGCGTCAAGGCAGAATAACAGGGAACCCGGCCGGCGTTTCATTTGTAATTCGGCTGATCATTACATGCGATCGTGTCCGCAAAATCGGAGAAATGTGTCAACAGGACATGCTACGTTTCCTGCACGACAGGGAAACGGGTCTCCGTCTCCTCTGTAGGCCGGGAGATGACGGATATGGAGAGGCCTGAGCATTGCGAGAGGGAAAACTTGGACAAGTCACATTCTGAAGGTGACAAACACAGTAAGGACCTTACACGGGGTACCATACGATTGGGTCATGTACCAGGCAAAATTAACAGATGGGATAATGGACTATTTACTTCTGGTCACATTGATGGGGGAGAAAATTCTGCCAGGTTTCTCATTGATAGTGGATCCACGATAACTTTATTGTCAAAAGAGTTATATGATGCCAGCGACCTGTGTTACACCCTATCGTGGCAAATATCCAGGCCGCAAATGGAGTACATCTCACTGTCCATGGAAGTGCAGTGTTTAGTTTGCGATTTGGAAATGTAAACTTCAGCCTGCGCATTGTCGTCTGTGATATCAATGTTGACGGAATACTGGGACAGGACTTCTTACTAGGACATTTAAAAGCCATTGACTACAAGTAGCTTAAACTGAGAACTCGAGATGATGACGAGATACCTTGCTGGATAGGGAGAGAAGCACATATGACGTGTCATGTCCAGCTTACCCAAAAGAGTACACTGCCACAATGGTCTTCGATGTGGGTCCCTGTGTGTATACCTGAAGTCAATCACCTGGCTAATGTGGGATACATTGAGCCATTGCTTGATCAGTCAAATGACGAAGATATGCAGGTGATACATGGGATCATTGATACGGGTGGTGGAAATCATGCAGTACAGGTGGTCAATTTCAGTGATAAGGACGTCATATTGCATTCACAGACTAGAATAGGAACATGTAGGTCATGCTATGAGGTGCCAAACATCAGAGAACATGTAAGGGCAATGACAGATAGTTCCACAGAGAATGACCAGATTGCTTCAGGGAACCTGCCAGAGCACTTAATTGATCTGTTTGACAGAAGCTCAGTGAATCTACAGGAGAGTGAAAAGGAAGCATTGTCGTCCTTACTTAGGAAATATAACATGGTTTTTTCCAACTCTGCCAGCGACCTTGGGAGGACAGATCGTGTAGAACATCAGATAAACACTGGAGATGCTGCACCAATTAGACTGCCACCGAGGAGATTACCGATTGGCAAAAGAGAAATCATTAAGTATGAACTCAAAAAGATGTTGGAGAGGGGTATCATACAGCCATCTACAAGTCCATGGGCGGCCCCCATAGTTCTTTGTACAAAGAAAGATGGCACCCCAAGGATATGTTTAGACTACAGACGCCTCAATGATGTTACTGTCAAGGACGCATATCCCCTCCCACGCATCGATGATTGCTTAGACTCGCTTTCTGATGCCAAGTGGTTTAGCTGTATGGACCTGAATTCAGGATTTTGGCAAATCGCTGTTGCCCCTGAGGACCAAAAGAAGACCTCATTTACAACCAGTCAAGGTTTATATCAGTTCTCAGTTATGCCATTTGGCTTGGCAAATACCCCATCCACTTTTGAGCGCCTCATGGAGGATGTTTTAAGAGGTCTCCAATGGGAAGAATGTCTTGTATACATTGATGACATCATAGTTCCTGGGAAATCAGTGGAGGAATCACTGCAACGGCTGGAACATGTCTTTGAGAGACTGGTGGATGCTGGGTTGAAACTCAAACCTTCAAAGTGTGTTTTCTTTCAAAAGAGTGTAAATTTTCTGGGACATGTTGTTTCTGAGGATGGCATTCAAACGGATCCCGGCAAAATCACAACCATACAGGACTGGCCTGAACCCCAAAACGTGAAGCAGGTACGGAGCTTCGTCGGTTTATGCTCTTACTATCGCCGATTCATAAAGGGGTTTGCAGGAATATGCAGGCCATTGCACAAACTCACTGAGAAGGGGAGCCAGTTTCGTTGGACTGAGGAATGTCAGACTGCATTTGACATCTTGAAACAGGAGCTGACAACATCCCCAGTACTGGCTTATCCGTTACCCGGGCAGACATTTATCTTGGACACAGATGCAAGCGATTCTTCAGTTGGCGCTGTTTTGTCTCAAGAGCATGAGGGTGTAGAAAGGGTGGTGGCATACATGAGTAAGTCAATGAATAAGCATGAACAGCTATACTGTGTTACACGGAAAGAACTCCTGACAGCAATAACTGCTCTCAAGCACTTTCACCCCTACCTTTATGGACAGAAAGTTCTCCTTCGAACTGACAATGCAGCTGTAAGCTGGATGCGTAACTTACGCAATCCAACAGGTCAAGTAGCTAGGTGGTTGCAAGAGATGGGAAATTACAATCTGGAAGTCAGACACCGTGCAGGAAAGAGTCATGCCAATGCCTATGCGTTGTCTCGGCGGCCATGCAATAATTGTGCCAGGCTGGAGAGGGCAAACTTGGAGGCCGAGGACAGTTGTGGCGTTTCCATGGAGAGTACACAAATATCTCACCCAACAGAGGATGAGGAAATTATGGAGTCAATACGAGTTGTCACTCGGAATCAGGCAGCTGTACAGGGGATTAAGGAGCACCAAATACTCTTTGAAAAATGGGACCCCCACACAGTTCGCCAACATCAACTGAATGACCAGAACATAGGGCCAATCATGACTGCTTTGGAAAAGGGCAAGGGTAGACCAGACTGGTCAGCTATTTCTCATCTTTCCAGCTACCTAAAGACAACATGGCGCTCATGGGACCGGTTGGAACAACATGGTGGAATGCTGTTCAGGAAGTTTATCACCGATCAAAATGCTACCATCTACCAGCTCGTCGTACCAGAGGCATGCAAACAGGATGTCCTGAGACTACATCATGACATTCCCTCTGCAGGACACCTTGGCGTACAAAAGACAGTGTCAAAGATTAAGCAAGCATTTTACTGGCCTGGCATGAAGAAAGATGTAGAGTCGTACTGTTTGCAGTGTGACAAATGTATTGCTAGGAAGTCACAGGGGCGTGCCCCACTGGGACAATACCATGTTGGAGAGCCCATGGAACGGGTAGCTATGGACATACTCGGGCCTCTACCACTGACTATTAAAAGAAACAAGTATTTGCTTGTAATAACAGATTGCTTCACCAAGTGGACAGAAGATATTCCCCTACCAGACCAGGGTGCAGAAACGGTTGCAAAAGCTTTCGTGAATGAGTTCGTCTGCAGATTTGGGACACCATTACAGGTACATAGTGACCAAGGCACAAACTTCGAGTCACAACTACTCAAGGCTGCGTGTGACCTCTTGCAAATTGACAAGACGAGAACAACAAGCATGAGGCCTCAGTCCAATGGTGGTGCAGAGAGGTTCAATCGAACTGTTGCAACAATGCTGACCATTTACTGCGAGAAGCAGCAAAAGAAGTGGGACGAATTCTTGCCACAAGTTATGATGGCCTATAGAGCCTCAAGCCATGCTAGTACAAATGCTTCTCCCAATCTGATGACGTTTGGAAGGGAAGTAACACTGCCGATGCAAGCTATGACGGCCCAACCAATTGGTGATACTGAGCCTATCAGCACAGATGAATACACGTTGCGACTTCAGGAGACCCTACAGTCCGTCCATGAAATAGCCCGGAAGGTCCTGAGGAAGAGAACCGAATACCAAAAGAGACATTACGACTTGAAGGCAACGAAGAAGATGCTGAAGCCCGGGCAGCCAGTTTGGTTACACAACCCTGTTCGGAAGGTTGGAGTTTGCCACAAGTTAACTTCACAGTGGAAGGGACCGTACGTCGTACTCAAGCGTTTGGACGATGTTACTTATCTTGTCAAAAAGTCCCTGCGACAGCAGGCCAAAGTCTATCACGTTGACAGGTTGATGCCGTACAGGGGAAGTAATCCACCCACCTGGCTGACAAAAGAGGTGGCACGTAGACCAGGAAACACAAAGCATCAATAGATCTGCGAAATTCATGGACCATGAATATTGGGTGTACATATGTAATAGATGTGGCTTCCGGATACCAATCCTTGGATAGAGAAACTTGACTTACATTTACTTATGTACTCTTGGTAACTGGATTTATGACCAGTGAGGTAGCTGGATTATGTTCCAGTGAGCAAATCTCTGCAGAGTACTACAGGACTAGGGAGGGACTGATCACCCCTTTCGGCCTAGCCTGTGTTAAGGTATAGTGACTAATGGGTAGTCAGTCAGCATGGGTGAGCCAAGGTATTAAATCCAACGAAGTAAGGGGAGCCTAAGATGCATTTTGTGCCCTATTATGTCAGATGAGTTTCTGGGGGAAATCCGATGAGCAAATACACTGAATCGCAATTTAACTTACCTTAGTGACATGGGCGAGGGAGGGAAACTGTACAAACTGTATGCAGCCTAATATATGGACTTACCTATTCTACCTGTCTTTTCAGAAGATGTTGAGCTGTTTCATCTGCCCAGATGTTCTGTCGACCAGACGGGACCTGAAAAATCATGTGTTGGGCCACCAGCGTTTAAAGGTACTGTGTCCGTGGTGCCCCGGGGAAGTGCCAGTAAGGAGGCAGGTGGACCTGAAGGACCATACAAAGAAGTACCATTCGGAGGAATTTCGGAGGGTCCTACCCAAATTCTGGTCCGAGTCAACTGGATTCTTCCTGACATTTGACCCCAGATGTTATCTGAGGGTGATGGCAATACCGAAGTGGGAGGATCAGAGCTCTGTCGCTGCAAGAATGGCCCTCCGTGCTTGGATAAAGATCAATCCATCTAGTTCCCGGTCACTACAGGAGTGGGAGTCAGGCTGGGATCTGCTGCGGCTGAGGGGGATGGAGTTCGCTTCGCCCCTCGATGACCGGCGTTTCGTGAGGGAGCGAAGTCCCCAAAACACCAGTTCTTCGCCACCAAAGAAGAGGAGGGTCCATCCAGAACAAGTGGTCACAGGATCAAAAATTAATCCACTGAGCCTCCACTACCTGTCTATGACACCATCGGGCATCGTAGCGGAGCTGTGTGCAAAAGATGACACCGGGATATGGTATCGGGCCGACCTCTCCTTTGGTGTGTACGAGGACAGCAAGGCCAGGCAAGCAGTCAACCGTCAGATGGCCAGAATAAAGGGGAACCTGACGGCGGGCCTGGGTGATGGGGAGGATGTAACTACTCAGAAAGGTCTGAAAGATGCAGTTGGTGAATGCTTGGGGGTGTCTAACCAGTTTTTAGGCCACATAACACGTTGCGTTAATGAACCGGCAACTCAACAGGCGCAGTATATGCCAGTCACCGAGGGCCTTACCCCTACCCACGACGAGGTGGAGATTTTGGACCCATCTGAGTTTGAAGTACCACCCGCAGCTGATGTTCTACAGACAGTACCTACCATCCCCCCTCTCACTGCTTCACTCTTCCAACCACAAACCTATGAACCATCCACGCATTTAGTACCATCTCTGCTCAGCTCACAGATTGTGTCATCCGCCAACACACCACCCACATCAGCCACACCACTGTTTCGGTCTCAACCAGTCATTCCAATCAACCAGTCTCCACTCACTCTTCAGACGCCACTTACCATCCCACCAGTTACTCCGCTGTATCCGTCATACCCCCATATGTCTACACCTTCCGTTCTTCCACCAGTCACCTCATATCAGCCACAGACAATCAACCTTCCAGACCCCCTACTGACACTACTCTATTCAACAACGCCATCTATCGCCTCAACAGTTCCCACGTTATGTCACCCTTCAGTATCCGGCTCTTCACTCTTCAAACCGACCAGTTCATCCAGAGTTACCACTGCAATACCTCCACAAACCACACAATCACTGCCATTGCCAACATTCCAGACCATTCAACCTGCCGTTGGGAATCCCACCCCGGTGTATCAACCTTCACCCATTGTGACACTTAGTCAGATGCAGCGGAGGGCACGTGCAATATTGATCACAGGATGCATGCCGCGGCTTCCACCCGCCCGTAGGGAGTGGGATGCTGACATGGTGGTGGCTATACCAGTCGGAAATTCAAAGGTCCAATGGCCACCTAAGGGCTGGAAAGAGATGTCCATGGCACGCCGGAAACTGAAATGGGAGAGCCTGGCTGATCAGATCGAGTCTTCAGATCCAAGGGGCCTGGACCTGGAACCAGTCGAGCTCCACGATAAATACAACATGTTGGCTCTACCTGGCATGTTGCTCAACGAGGAACTGTCTGATAAAGATGATGAAGTGGTGTGGGCACACAAGGCAAGACAGTATTCATACAGATTGATGGTTCGGTTGGCCCGCGGGGTAGACAATCCCAGTCCTTCGGATAGGAGAGAGTTGTCCATGATGGAGAGGTCCTCGGCGGAGCGTGACCGGTCAACCGACCATCTCTGTGAGCTGCTTGATGCCAGAAATATCCCTCTGCGCCTCGATGGGTGATCATGGATTATGTATATGGACTTTGCTGTGGATCAACGTGCCAGTTGATCACCGGATATTCACCCAAGATATTATTAATTGTGAAGATTCAAATGGATTACTTACCTCCTTGGAATAACTGGATGTACGTGCCCAGTTGCCTGTGACATCACAGCATCCCTGTGGACTATTTAACCTTGGTACTGAATTAACGTACCAGTTTACCCGTGATTTTATGGATATTACACGAATAATTCGGGAGAATTCAATGGATTAAGGTGGGGGAAGTGTAATGCCTGTGAGGCATATTCCCTAATCTGACAATGTAAATAAATGTTGGAATATGGGCGCCGGCTCATTCAATCGCGAAGTATCATAAACTGGTACAAATTCAGAGACTGTGACAAATTTCCTTCCAAGTGGACTTGTGTGTGTTTATAGTGACATTAAATCATAGTTTTGGACAACATTTCGTCGTATGAATTACTGACCTGTTCAAGATTTCCGCCGAGCATGTTCTGGTCTTTCTCTCCCGCTTCATGTACATAGCCATTTTGTTATTCTACAAGTGTGTGCGTAATGCGGTTACACTCAGCACAAGTTTACCATTATTGTGTTTTATAATTCCAATTTAATATTTCTAGATGTTGGTGACACATTACTAATTTGAACTGTGGCATTAATTGACATTCGTATGAACTTTGGAATCCAGAATACGGATTTTCTGTGCGGACTATATGCGCGGATGTTTGACTTCTCTGTGCTCATACGCATACTTCGTCTGCTAGAGAATTATTTCGACATCCCTGTGTATTTAATTGAACAACAGATTTATTCCTGCAAAGTAAGTGCCATCCATTCAAGATTATATTCCTTGATAATTATATTTCTGGGGAAAATTATGTTAAAAGGCAGGTCTGGCGTTATTTAAAAGATATTTGTTGTCAAAGTTGGTCTTGCACCAGGCGGGAATGTACACCATGTATAAAGTATGTGGACTTCGCCGACTGCCAGGAATATACACTTGTGCTCTAGTATATTTACAATAAATCAAGTCTTACTGTTTATGTTATCTAAAAGTAGAGATAAAATAACGTTGGAGCACAAATTGAGCACTTACATAGTACTCTGTTGTAAATATACTGTATGTTATTGTTAAATGTTCATCTTGCTGCATTTCGTATTCGCCATGTTGTGGGTATAGGTAAATTATCGGGTCGGGTAAAGGAAGTTGTGCTATTTGTTATATTCTATGAAATAAGTTTATTTTCCGATGCTAATTGTTACATAAGCATTAATAATTATTAAGCACAAGTAGAGCACAACTTGGAAATGTATATTTTACTGTTTACCAATAATTTTTGTGAGCGAAAATAGTTCTCAGCCCCGGGCACCGGAGGCTATAAATACCGGGTCGTAACGAGCAATGGCAGACAGCAATAAGCCGCCGGCGAGTTCACATCGTAGCTTGGCCAGTACCAATTTAGTGGAATTGTATTGAGATCGTATTGGAATCGTATTTACCATACTGAATTTATAGGGATTAAGGCTGTCTCCCGTACCTGTAATATCATTGATACGGTTAGTATTGGCTGGATGTGAATTACCATATACCAACATGGGATCAGTAGTATAGTGAGGCGAGTTTACTGCGCATTTGAGGGGTGGGTAATACCATTGGCTCAATCCATCTGTACTGCTATCCACGATTGTGAATTTGATCAATTGTAATATTATTTTCATTATTCTATGACGGAAATAAACCATATAGACCCGAAAACCTGTGTTATCATTGAGTCCTAGTTACAGTGAAGCAATATTACTGGATTACCTGTGGAAATCACTTACGCTTGGATTACACATTGGATTACCTGTTGGAGTCAATAATACTTGGATTACCTGTGGAATTACTGGCCTATATTTTATTATTTGGTAAACCACAATTTCTTTCAAAACAATAATACCCCTCTCGGCCTGGGGATTATTACAATATCTTGAATAGGGCGATGACGGTAGAAACAGTGCCGTATCATGGACCAATGGCGCCGATAAATGTCACTCACTGGCTGGGCGTCCTGTAAGAGATCGCTAGGAACATTTATGGGCTCGTCCAGAAAATGTTCGATGTTGTCAGGCGTATGACTCGAAACCGTAACGGTGGGTCCGGCTGGATATCCAGGCCCTCCTGGACCGTGGGTATAGGCAGGCTCTTCGTCATCGCATCACCAGTGGCGTTCGTCTCTCCGGGTTCATCTTCACTGGGTCTGACCTTCCGCGCCCCCTCTTTAGTGGAAAGTTGTCGCCCAAACCGTAGAGACGGGGCATGCATCAAACGTTGGTGCTGTCTAAACCGACTGGGTCGTTTGAAGAGTCGACCACAATAATTACATAGTACCGTCGCACCCGCGTGGAGTACCCTCTCATGACGCAGTAAATGATCCTCCCGATTGAATGACCGTGCGCAGATGATACAAGTATACCGTGCATCGTTGTGGATGGAGGCCTCGTGGCGTCGTAACTTATCTAGACGAGTAAACATCTTCTGGCAAGTTGTGCAAGTGAACATCTTGGTGGTTGACAGATTGTCTGATGAAACGGCCAGGCCGCCGCCCTTTTATAGCACGCTAGCTGGTGATCTATTTTTAGCACACTCAGTTCAACTATCCCCAAGTCGAGGGCCGAGCCGTGACATCTTCAGTAACCTCCGTGT
>JAVTVY010017036.1:0-65732 GCA_036873755.1 Hanleya hanleyi | reverse complement strand
CGTGTTCAATCTGGATAAGATGTGAGAAGGCGTGTTCAATCTGGATAAGATGTGAGAAGTAGTGTTCAATCTGGATGAGGTGTGAGAAGGCGTGTTCAATCTGGATAAGATGTGAGAAGGCGTGTTCAATCTGGATAAGATGTGAGAAGGCGTGTTCAATCTGGATAAGATGTGAGCAGGCGTGTTCAATCTGGATAAGATGTGAGAAGTAGTGTTCAATCTGGATGAGGTGTGAGAAGCCGTGTTCAATCTGAATAAGATGTGAGAAGGTGTGTTCAATCTGGATAAGATGTGAGAAGGTGTGTTCAATCTGGATAAGATGTGAGCAGGCGTGTTCAATCTGGATAAGATGTGAGAAGGTGTGTTCAATCTGGATAAGATGTGAGAAGGCGTGTTCAATCTGGATAAGATGTGAGAAGGCGTGTTCTATCTGGATAAGATGTGAGAAGGTGTGTTCAATCTGGATAAGATGGGAGAATGCGTGTTCAATCCGGATAAGATGTGAGAAGGCGTGTTCAATCCGGATAAGATGTGAGAAGGCGTGTTCAATCTGGATAAGATGTGAGAAGGCGTGTTCAATCTTGATAAGATGTGAGAAGGTGTGTTCAATCTGGATAAGATGTGAGACTGCGTGTTCAATCCGGATAAGATGTGAGAAGGCGTGTTCAATCTGGATAAGATGTGACAATGCGTGTTCAATCCGGATAAGATGTGAGAAGGCGTGTTCAATCTGGATAAGATGTGAGAATGCGTGTTCAATCTGGATAAGATGTGAGAAGGCGTGTTCAATCTTGATAAGATGTGAGAAGGCGTGTTCAATCTGGATAAGATGTGAGAATGCGTGTTCAATCTGGATAAGATGTGAGAATGCGTGTTCAATCCGGATAAGATGTGAGAAGGCGTGTTCAATCTGGATAAGATGTGAGAAGGCGTGTTCAATCTGGATAAGATGTGAGAAGGCGTGTTCAATCTGGATAAGATGTGAGAAGGTGTGTTCAATCTGGATAAGATGTGAGAAGGCGTGTTCAATCTGGATAAGATGTGAGAAGGCGTGTTCCATCTGGATCAGGCGTGAGAAGGCATGTTCAATCTGGATGATGTGTGAGAAGGCGTGTTCAACCTGGATCAGATGTGAGAAGGCGTGTTCAATCTGGATAAGGTGTGAGAAGGCGTGTTCAATCTGGAATAGATGTGAGAAGGCGTGTTCAATCTGGATAAGGCGTGAGAAAGCGTGTTCAATCTGGATAAGGTGTGAGAAGGCGTGTTCAATCTGGATAACGTGTGAGAAGGCGTGTTCAATCTGGATAAGGTGTGAGAAGGCGTGTTCAATCTGGATAAGATGTGAGAAGGCGTGTTCAATCTAGATAAGATGTGAGAAGGCGTGTTCAATATGAATAAGATGTGAGAAGGCGTGTTCAATCTGAATAAGATGTGAGAAGGCGTGTTCAATCTGGATAAGATGTGAGAAGGCGTGTTCAATCTGAATAAGATGTGAGAAGGCGTGTTCAATCTGAATAAGATGTGAGAAGGCGTGTTCAATCTGAATAAGATGTGAGAAGGCGTGATCAATCTGGATAAGATGTGAGAAGGCGTCTTCAATCTGGATAAGGAAGTAGTCCATAGTTTCGGATTATTGGTCCCCCTCAAAAATATTTATACATCAGAGCGCCCGGGTCTGACCACATGATGATTATCCTTCTCTTTTTGGAAAACCAGTATTTATAGTACCAACCTTCAAAATGACATATGCGGAGGGGTGGCTTGATTGAGCTAAATGGTGGATCGGGTCGCGAAGTCAACCTTTGTCAGCCTCAGTTTCGTACGTTTTTCAGGTGTTTAAAAATAGGGTTATGTTGCATATGGGGTATGTGACAAAAATCGGCGTGGTCGACCCCATATTTTTGAAAGCTTTTTTATCTTGCCTCCAGACGGGGAACACTGAGGAGAAATCTTGTGGCAATCGATTGTCAAGATTTCTCCAGGAAGTGAACGAAATATGGCGTATTTTGGGTCATTTTAATAGATTTTCCAGAAAATTTGGAGTACGTTCCGAGGGAAGAAAATTTATCTCCGATAAAATTCGCATAACTGGCTTATATGTTAAATTAATGGTCTGAGCATTCCCGTGAAGAAAATATGTACTTTTATATGGGTTTTCTGCATGATTTGGCAACTCGGATAGACGGAAGGGCTATACCGAGGGTCTATTTCCAGCAACGAGGGATCTAGTGTGGACTGCACCCTAAGGCGTGAGCAGGCGTGTTCAATCTGGATAAGATGTGAGAAGGCGTGTTCAATCTGGATAAGATGTGAGAAGGCGTGTTCAATCTGGATAAGATGTGAGAAGGCGTGTTCAAACTGGATAAGATGTGAGAAGGTGTGTTCAATCTGGATAAGATGTGAGAAGGCGTGTTCAATCTGGATAAGATGTGAGAAGGCGTGTTCAATCTGGATAAGATGTGAGAATGCGTGTTCAATCTGGATAAGATGTGAGAAGGCGTGTTCAATCTGGATAAGATGTGAGAAGGCGTGTTCAATCTGGATAAGATGTGAGAAGGCGTGTTCAATCTGGATAAGATGTGAGAATGCGTGTTCAATCTGGATAAGATGTGAGAATGCGTGTTCAATCTGGATAAGATGTGAGAAGGCGTGTTCAATCTGGATAAGATGTGAGAAGTAGTGTTCAATCTGGATGAGGTGTGAGAAGGCGTGTTCAATCTGGATAAGATGGGAGAAGTAGTGTTCAATCTAGATAAGATGTGAGAAGGCGTGTTCAATCTGGATAAGATGTGAGAAGGCGTGTTCAATCTGGATAAGATGTGAGAAGTAGTGTTCAATCTGGATGAGGTGTGAGAAGCCGTGTTCAATCTGGATAAGATATGAGAAGGCGTGTTCAATCTGGATAAGATGTGAGAAGGCGTGTTCAATCTGGATAAGATGTGAGAATGCGTGTTCAATCTGGATAAGATGTGAGAATGCGTGTTCAATCTGGATAAGATGTGAGAAGGCGTGTTCAATCTGGATAAGATGTGAGAAGGCGTGTTCCATCTGGATCAGGCGTGAGAAGGCATGTTCAATCTGGATGATGTGTGAGAAGGCGTGTTCAACCTGGATCAGATGTGAGAAGGCGTGTTCAATCTGGATAAGGTGTGAGAAGGCGTGTTCAATCTGGAATAGATGTGAGAAGGCGTGTTCAATCTGGATAAGGCGTGAGAAAGCGTGTTCAATCTGGATAAGGTGTGAGAAGGCGTGTTCAATCTGGATAAGGTGTGAGAAGGCGTGTTCAATCTGGATAAGATGTGAGAAGGCGTGTTCAATCTGGATAAGATGTGAGAATGCGTGTTCAATCTGGATAAGATGTGAGAATGCGTGTTCAATCTGGATAAGATGTGAGAAGGCGTGTTCAATCTGGATAAGATGTGAGAAGTAGTGTTCAATCTGGATGAGGTGTGAGAAGGCGTGTTCAATCTGGATAAGATGGGAGAAGTAGTGTTCAATCTAGATAAGATGTGAGAAGGCGTGTTCAATCTGGATAAGATGTGAGAAGGCGTGTTCAATCTGGATAAGATGTGAGAAGTAGTGTTCAATCTGGATGAGGTGTGAGAAGCCGTGTTCAATCTGGATAAGATATGAGAAGGCGTGTTCAATCTGGATAAGATGTGAGAAGGCGTGTTCAATCTGGATAAGATGTGAGAATGCGTGTTCAATCTGGATAAGATGTGAGAATGCGTGTTCAATCTGGATAAGATGTGAGAAGGCGTGTTCAATCTGGATAAGATGTGAGAAGGCGTGTTCAATCTGGATAAGATGTGAGAAGTAGTGTTCAATCTGGATGAGGTGTGAGAAGGCGTGTTCAATCTGGATAAGATGTGAGAAGGCGTGTTCAATCTGGATAAGATGTGAGAAGGCGTGTTCAATCTGGATAAGACGTGAGAAGGCGTGTTCAATCTGGATAAGATGTGAGAAGTAGTGTTCAATCTGGATGAGGTGTGAGAAGCCGTGTTCAATGTGGATAAGATGTGAGAAGGCGTGTTCAATCTGGATAAGATGTGAGAAGGCGTGTTCAATCTGGATAAGATGTGAGAAGTAGTGTTCAATCTGGATGAGGTGTGAGAAGGCGTGTTCAATCTGGATAAGATGTGAGAAGGCGTGTTCAATCTGGATAAGATGTGAGAAGGCGTGTTCAATCTGGATAAGACGTGAGAAGGCGTGTTCAATCTGGATAAGATGTGAGAAGTAGTGTTCAATCTGGATGAGGTGTGAGAAGCCGTATTCAATGTGGATAAGATGTGAGAAGGCGTGTTCAATCTGGATAAGATGTGAGAAGGCGTGTTCAATCTGGATAAGATGTGAGAATGCGTGTTCATTCTGGATAAGATGTGAGAATGCGTGTTCAATCTGGATAAGATGTGAGAAGGCGTGTTCAATCTGGATAAGATGTGAGAAGGCGTGTTCAATCTGGATAAGATGTGAGAAGTACTGTTCAATCTGGATGAGGTGTGAGAAGGCGTGTTCAATCTGGATAAGATGTGAGAAGGCGTGTTCAATCTGGATAAGATGTGAGAAGGCGTGTTCAATCTGGGTAAGATGTGAGAATGCGTGTTCAATCTGGATAAGATGTGAGAATGCGTGTTCAATCTGGATAAGATGTGAGAATGCGTGTTCAATCTGGATAAGGGGTGAGAAGGCGTGTTCGATCTGGAAAAGATGTGAGAAGGCGTGTTCAATCTGGATAAGGCGTGAGAAAGCGTGTTCAATCTGGATAAGGTGTGAGAAGGCGTGTTCAATCTGGATAACGTGTGAGAAGGCGTGTTCAATCTGGATAAGGTGGGAGAAGGCGTGTTCAATCTGGATAAGATGTGAGAAGGCGTGTTCAATCTGGATAAGATGTGAGAAGGCGTGTTCAATCTGGATAAGATGTGAGAAGGCGTGTTCAATCTAAATAAGATGTGAGAAGGCGTGTTCAATCTGAATAAGATGTGAGAAGGCGTGTTCAATCTGGATAAGATGTGAGAAGGCGTGTTCAATCTGAATAAGATGTGAGAAGGCGTGTTCAATCTGAATAAGATGTGAGAAGGCGTGTTCAATCTGAATAAGATGTGAGAAGGCGTGATCAATCTGGATAAGATGTGAGAAGGCGTGATCAATCTGGATAAGATGTGAGAAGGCGTCTTCAATCTGGATAAGGAAGTAGTCCATAGTTTCGAATTATTGGTCCCCCTCAAAAATATTTATACATCAGAGCGCCCGGGTCTGACCACATGATAATTATCCTTCTCTTTTTGAAAACCAGTATTTATAGTACCAACCTTCAAAATGACATATGCGGAGGGGTGGCTCGATTGAGCTAAATGGTGGATCGGGTCGCGAAGTCAACCTTTGTCAGCCTCAGTTTCGTACGTTTTTCAGGTGTTTAAAAATAGGGTTATGTTGCATATGGGGTATGTGACGAAAATCGGCGTGGTCGACCCCATATTTTTAATAGCTTTTTTATCTTGCCTCCAGAAGGGGAACACTGAGGAGAAATCTTGTGGCAATCGATTGTCAAGATTTCTTCGGGAAGTGAACGAAATATGGCGTATTTTGGGTCATTTTAATAGATTTTCCAGAAAATTTGGAGTACGTTCCGAGGCAAGAAAATTTATCTCGGGTAAAATTCGCATAACTGGCTTATATGTTAAATTAATGGTATGAGCATTCACATGAGGAAAATATGTACTTTTATATAGGTTTTCTGCATGATCTGGCAACTCGGAAAGACGGAAGGGCTATACCGAGGGTCTATTTCCAGCAACGAGGGATCTACTGTGGACTGCACCCTATATGCAATACCCTATATGCAGCAAATATATAATATAACGTATGATAGGCTCTGCTGACTTGTAATCAGCCATTTGCCTCGTCGTTTTGACTCAAATTGTTCACTTTTATACGATTTTAATGTGCGCATTCAAATCTTTCGAACCTCGGACAGAATATTTAGAAATTTTCAGGTGTAACATAGAACAACTACGCCAATAAAATATGTTGCCCCGCAGGACTACACAGATTTACCTCCCCTTGGACAGGGCGACTATGGCATCTAGTATGCATTATCTTGGAAACTAACACCAAATTATCCAATCCAATCTGGATAAGATGTGAGAAGGCGTGTTCAATCTGGATAAGATGTGAGAAGTAGTGTTCAATCTGGATGAGGTGTGAGAAGGTGTGCTCAATCTGGATAAGATGTGAGAAGGCGTGTTCAATCTGGATAAGGTGTAAGAAGGCGTGTTCAATCTGGAAAAGATGTGGGAAGGTGTGTTCAATCTGGATAAGGTGTGAGAAAGCGTGTTCAATCTGGAAAAGGTGTGAGAAGGCGTGTTCAATCTGGATAAGGTGCGAGAAGGCGTGTTCAATCTGGATAAGATGTGAGAAGGCGTGTTCAATCTGGATAAGATGTGAGAAGGCGTGTTCAATCTGGATAAGATGTGAGAAGGCGTGTTCAATCTGGATAAGATGTGAGAAGGCGTGTTCAATCTGGATAAGATGTGAGAATGCGTGTTCAATCTGGATAAGATGTGAGAATGCGTGTTCAATCTGGATAAGATGTGAGAATGCGTGTTCAATCTGGATAAGGGGTGAGAAGGCGTGTTCGATCTGGAAAAGATGTGAGAAGGCGTGTTCAATCTGGATAAGGCGTGAGAAAGCGTGTTCAATCTGGATAAGGTGTGAGAAGGCGTGTTCAATCTGGATAACGTGTGAGAAGGCGTGTTCAATCTGGATAAGGTGGGAGAAGGCGTGTTCAATCTGGATAAGATGTGAGAAGGCGTGTTCAATCTGGATAAGATGTGAGAAGGCGTGTTCAATCTGGATAAGATGTGAGAAGGCGTGTTCAATCTAAATAAGATGTGAGAAGGCGTGTTCAATCTGGATAAGATGTGAGAAGGCGTGTTCAATCTGGATAAGATGTGAGAAGGCGTGTTCAATCTGAATAAGATGTGAGAAGGCGTGTTCAATCTGAATAAGATGTGAGAAGGCGTGTTCAATCTGAATAAGATGTGAGAAGGCGTGATCAATCTGGATAAGATGTGAGAAGGCGTGATCAATCTGGATAAGATGTGAGAAGGCGTCTTCAATCTGGATAAGGAAGTAGTCCATAGTTTCGAATTATTGGTCCCCCTCAAAAATATTTATACATCAGAGCGCCCGGGTCTGACCACATTATAATTATCCTTCTCTTTTTCAAAACCAGTATTTATAGTACCAACCTTCAAAATGACATATGCGGAGGGGTGGCTCGATTGAGCTAAATGGTGGATCGGGTGGCGAAGTCAACCTTTGTCAGCCTCAGTTTCGTACGTTTTTCAGGTGTTTAAAAATAGGGTTATGTTGCATATGGGGTATGTGACGAAAATCGGCGTGGTCGACCCCATATTTTTAATAGCTTTTTTATCTTGCCTCCAGAAGGGGAACACTGAGGAGAAATCTTGTGGCAATCGATTGTCAAGATTTCTTCGGGAAGTGAACGAAATATGGCGTATTTTGGGTCATTTTAATAGATTTTCCAGAAAATTTGGAGTACGTTCCGAGGGAAGAAAATTTATCTCGGGTAAAATTCGCATAACTGGCTTATATGTTAAATTAATGGTATGAGCATTCACATGAAGAAAATATGTACTTTTATATAGGTTTTCTGCATGATCTGGCAACTCGGAAAGACGGAAGGGCTATACCGAGGGTCTATTTCCAGCAACGAGGGATCTACTGTGGACTGCACCCTATATGCAATACCCTATATGCAGCAAATATTTACTATTACGTATGATAGGCTCTGCTGACTTGTAATCAGCCATTTGCCTCGTCGTTTTGACTCAAATTGTTCACTTTTATACGATTTTAATGTGCGCATTCAAATCTTTCGAACCTCGGACAGAATATTTAGAAATTTTCAGGTGTAACATAGAACAACTACGCCAATAAAATATGTTGCCCCGCAGGACTACACAGATTTACCTCCCCTTGGACAGGGCGACTATGGCATCTAGTATGCATTATCTTGGAAACTAACACCAAATTAATTACTCAGCAGCATATTTCCCAAAGTAAAACTCGACGACAATGTTAAATATGATGAATAGGTGACAATTATTTGCATCTTAGCAATTATTTTTGAAGATTCTGAGAGAATTTTCGATATTTACCAGACGAAGGAAAGTAAAAATTTAACATCAGTTTGACCATAACTCCAGTTAATTTTACATATTCATTGCCTATCTGATGCGGTTTAGAAGCTAGAAAGTGAGATTATAATTCAGACAATTGTTGCGAAGCCATTGCCATGGTTATTACTATAACATTTGAGGTATTATCTCAAAATGTCGATTTCAGATGGAAAAACCCACCAAAACAAAGATGGGGTAGGGAGAAAGGGAAGGGCCGGATATCCAACCAACAGGCCCTTACCTGGCAAGTGTAATATACTAGTGTACTCGTATACTCTCACAGACTATTATGCGCCAGCAACACGTTTTCCATAAAATACACCTTAACCATATAGGCAGTAGTCCATAGTTTCGGATTATTGGTTCCCCTCAAAAATATTTATGCATCAGAGCGCCCGGATCTGACCACATGATAATTATCCTTCTATTTTTGATAACCAGTATTTATACTACCAAGCTTCTAGGCACTACCATTCCTTCAAAATGACATATGCAGAGGGGTGGCTCGATTAAGATATATGGCGAATCGGGTAGCGAAGTCAACTTTCGTCAGCCTCAGTTTCGTACGTTTTTCAGGTGTTTAAAAATAGGGTTATGTTGCATATGGGGTATGTGACAAAAATCGGCGTGGTCGACCCCATATTTTGAATAGCTTTTTTATCTTGCCTCCAGACGGGGAACACTGAGGAGAAAACTTGTGGCAATCGATTGTCAAGATTTCTTCGGGAAGTGAACGAAATATGGCGTATTTTGGGTCATTTTAATAGATTTTCCAGAAAATTTGGAGTACGTTCCGAGGGAAGAAAATTTATCTCGGATAAAATTCGCATAACTGGCTTATATGTTAAATTAATGGTATGAGCATTCACATGAAGAAAATATGTACTTTTATATAGGTTTTCTGCATGATGTGGCAACTCGGAAAGACGGAAGGGCTATACCGAGGGTCTATTTCCAGCAACTGTGGACTGCACCCTATATGCAATACCCTATATGCAGCAAATATTTACTATTACGTATGATAGGCTCTGCTGACTTGTAATCAGCCATTTGCCTCGTCGTTTTGACTCAAATTGTTCACTTTTATACCATTTTAATGTGCGCATTCAAATCTTTCGAACCTCGGACAGAATATTTAGAAATTTTCAGGTGTAACATAGAACAACTACGCCAATAAAATATGTTGCCCCGCAGGACTACACAGATTTACCTCCCCTTGGACAGGGCGACTATGGCATCTAGTATGCATTATCTTGGAAACTAACACCAAATTAATTACTCAGCAGCATATTTCCCAAAGTAAAACTCGACGACAATGTTAAATATGATGAACAGGTGACAATTATTTGCATCTTAGCAATTATTTTTGAAGATTCTGAGGAGAAATCTTGTGGCAATCGATTGTCAAGATTTCTCCAGGAAGTGAACGAAATATGGCGTATTTTGGGTCATTTTAATAGATTTTCCAGAAAATTTGAAGTACGTTCCGAGGGAAGAAAATTTATCTCCGATAAAATTCGCATAACTGGCTTATATGTTAAATTAATGGTCTGAGCATTCCCGTGAAAAAAATATGTACTTTTATATGGGTTTTCTGCATGATTTGGCAACTCGGATAGACGGAAGGGCTATACCGAGGGTCTATTTCCAGCAACGAGGGATCTAGTGTGGACTGCACCCTAAGGTGTGAGCAGGCGTGTTCAATCTGGATAAGATGTGAGAAGGCGTGTTCAATCTGGATAAGATGTGAGAAGGCGTGTTCAATCTGGATAAGATGTGAGAAGGCGTGTTCAATCTGGATAAGATGTGAGAAGGCGTGTTCAATCTGGATAAGATGTGAGAAGGCGTGTTCAATCTGGATAAGGTGTGAGAAGGCGTGTTCAATCTGGATAAGATGTGAGAATGCGTGTTCAATCTGGATAAGATGTGAGAAGGCGTGTTCAATCTGAATAAGATGTGAGAAGGCGTGTTCAATCTGGATAAGATGTGAGAAGGCGTGTTCAATCTGGATAAGATGTGAGAATGCGTTTTCAATCTGGATAAGATGTGAGAATGCGTGTTCAATCTGGATAAGATGTGAGAAGGCGTGTTCAATCTGGATAAGATTTGAGAAGTAGTGTTCAATCTGGATGAGGTGTGAGAAGGCGTGTTCAATCTGGATAAGATGTGAAAAGGCGTGTTCAATCTGGATAAGATGTGAGAAGGCGTGTTCAATCTGGATAAGATGTGAGAAGTAGTGCTCAATCTGGATGAGGTGTGAGAAGCCGTGTTCAATCTGGATAAGATGTGAGAAGGCGTGTTCAATCTGGATAAGATGTGAGAAGGCGTGTTCAATCTGGATAAGATGTGAGAATGCGTGTTCAATCTGGATAAGATGTGAGAATGCGTGTTCAATCTGGATAAGATGTGAGAATGCGTGTTCAATCTGGATAAGGGGTGAGAAGGCGTGTTCGATCTGGAAAAGATGTGAGAAGGCGTGTTCAATCTGGATAAGGCGTGAGAAAGCGTGTTCAATCTGGATAAGGTGTGAGAAGGCGTGTTCAATCTGGATAACGTGTGAGAAGGCGTGTTCAATCTGGATAAGGTGGGAGAAGGCGTGTTCAATCTGGATAAGATGTGAGAAGGCGTGTTCAATCTGGATAAGATGTGAGAAGGCGTGTTCAATCTGAATAAGATGTGAGAAGGCGTGTTCAATCTGAATAAGATGTGAGAAGGCGTGTTCAATCTGGATAAGATGTGAGAAGGCGTGTTCAATCTGAATAAGATGTGAGAAGGCGTGTTCAATCTGAATAAGATGTGAGAAGGCGTGTTCAATCTGAATAAGATGTGAGAAGGCGTGATCAATCTGGATAAGATGTGAGAAGGCGTGATCAATCTGGATAAGATGTGAGAAGGCGTCTTCAATCTGGATAAGGAAGTAGTCCATAGTTTCGAATTATTGGTCCCCCTCAAAAATATTTATACATCAGAGCGCCCGGGTCTGACCACATGATAATTATCCTTCTCTTTTTGAAAACCAGTATTTATAGTACCAACCTTCAAAATGACATATGCCGAGGGGTGGCTCGATTGAGCTAAATGGTGAATCGGGTCGCGAAGTCAACCTTTGTCAGCCTCAGTTTCGTACGTTTTTCAGGTGTTTAAAAATAGGGTTATGTTGCATATGGGGTATGTGGCGAAAATCGGCGTGGTCGACCCCATATTTTTAATAGCTTTTTTATCTTGCCTCCAGAAGGGGAACACTGAGGAGAAATCTTGTGGCAATCGATTGTCAAGATTTCTTCGGGAAGTGAACGAAATATGACGTATTTTGGGTCATTTTAATAGATTTTCCAGAAAATTTGGAGTACGTTCCGAGGGAAGAAAATTTATCTCGGGTAAAATTCGCATAACTGGCTTATATGTTAAATTAATGGTATGAGCATTCACATGAAGAAAATATGTACTTTTATATAGGATTTCTGCATGATCTGGCAACTCGGAAAGACGGAAGGGCTATACCGGGGGTCTATTTCCAGCAACGAGGGATCTACTGTGGACTGCACCCTATATGCAATACCCTGTATGCAGCAAATATATACTATAACGTATGATAGGCTCTGCTGACTTGTAATCAGCCATTTGCCTCGTCGTTTTGACTCAAATTGTTCACTTTTATACCATTTTAATGTGCGCATTCAAATCTTTCGAACCTCGGACAGAATATTTAGAAATTTTCAGGTGTAACATAGAACAACTACGCCAATAAAATATGTTGCCCCGCAGGACTACACAGATTTACCTCCCCTTGGACAGGGCGACTATGGCATCTAGTATGCATTATCTTGGAAACTAACACCAAATTAATTACTCAGCAGCATATTTCCCAAAGTAAAACTCGACGACAATGTTAAATATGATGAACAGGTGACAACTATTTGCATCTTAGCAATTATTTTTGAAGATTCTGAGGAGAAATCTTGTGGCAATCGATTGTCAAGATTTCTCCAGGAAGTGAACGAAATATGGCGTATTTTGGGTCATTTTAATAGATTTTCCAGAAAATTTGGAGTACGTTCCGAGGGAAGAAAATTTATCTCCGATAAAATTCGCATAACTGGCCTATATGTTAAATTAATGGTCTGAGCATTCCCGTGAAAAAAATATGTACTTTTATATGGGTTTTCTGCATGATTTGGCAACTCGGATAGACGGAAGGGCTATACCGAGGGTCTATTTCCAGCAACGAGGGATCTAGTGTGGACTGCACCCTAAGGTGTGAGCAGGCGTGTTCAATCTGGATAAGATGTGAGAAGGCGTGTTCAATCTGAATAAGATGTGAGAAGGCGTGTTCAATCTGAATAAGATGTGAGAAGGCGTGTTCAATCTGGATAAGATGTGAGAAGGCGTGTTCAATCTGGATGAGGTGTGAGAAGGCGTGTTCAATCTGGATAAGATGTGAGAAGGCGTGTTCAATCTGGATAAGATGTGAGAAGGCGTGTTCAATCTGGATAAGATGTGAGAAGGCGTGTTCAATCTGGATAAGATGTGAGAATGCGTGTTCAATCTGGATAAGATGTGAGAATGCGTGTTCAATCTGGATATGATGTGAGAAGGCGTGTTCAATCTGGATAAGATGTGAGAAGTAGTGTTCAATCTGGATGAGGTGTGAGAAGGCGTGTTCAATCTGGATAAGATGGGAGAAGTAGTGTTCAATCTAGATAAGATGTGAGAAGGCGTGTTCAATCTGGATAAGATGTGAGAAGGCGTGTTCAATCTGGATAAGATGTGAGAAGTAGTGTTCAATCTGGATGAGGTGTGAGAAGCCGTGTTCAATCTGGATAAGATATGAGAAGGCGTGTTCAATCTGGATAAGATGTGAGAAGGCGTGTTCAATCTGGATAAGATGTGAGCATGCGTGTTCAATCTGGATAAGATGTGAGAATGCGTGTTCAATCTGGATAAGATGTGAGAAGGCGTGTTCAATCTGGATAAGATGTGAGAAGGCGTGTTCCATCTGGATCAGGCGTGAGAAGGCATGTTCAATCTGGATGATGTGTGAGAAGGCGTGTTCAACCTGGATAAGATGTGAGAAGGCGTGTTCAATCTGGATAAGGTGTGAGAAGGCGTGTTCAATCTGGAATAGATGTGAGAAGGCGTGTTCAATCTGGATAAGGCGTGAGAAAGCGTGTTCAATCTGGATAAGGTGTGAGAAGGCGTGTTCAATCTGGATAAGGTGTGAGAAGGCGTGTTCAATCTGGATAAGATGTGAGAAGGCGTGTTCAATCTGGATAAGATGTGAGAAGGCGTGTTCAATCTGGATAAGATGTGAGAAGGCGTGTTCAATCTGGATAAGATGTGAGAATGCGTGTTCAATCTGGATAAGATGTGAGAAGGCGTGTTCAATCTTGATAAGATGTGAGAAGGTGTGTTCAATCTGAATAAGATGTGAGAAGGGGTGTTCAATCTGGATAAGATGTGAGAAGGTGTGTTCAATCTGAATAAGATGTGAGAAGGTGTGTTCAATCTGGATAAGATGTGAGAAGGTGTGTTCAATCTGGATAAGATGTGAGAAGGCGTGTTCAATCTGGATAAGATGTGAGAAGGTGTGTTCAATCTGGATAAGATGTGAGAAGGCGTGTTCAATCTGGATAAGATGTGAGAAGGCGTGTTCAATCTGAATAAGATGTGAGAAGGCGTGTTCAATATGGATAAGATGTGAGAAGGCGTGTTCAATCTGGATAAGATGTGAGAAGGCGTGTTCAATCTGAATAAGATGTGAGAAGGCGTGTTCAATCTGGATAAGATGTGAGAAGGTGTGTTCAATCTGAATAAGATGTGAGAAGGTGTGTTCAATCTGGATAAGATGTGAGAAGGTATGTTCAATCTGGATAAGATGTGAGAAGGCGTGTTCAATCTGGATAAGATGTGAGAAGGTGTGTTCAATCTGAATAAGATGTGAGATGGCGTGTTCAGTCTGGATAAGATGTGAGAAGGCGTGTTCAATCTGAATAAGATGTGAGAAGGCGTGTTCAATTAATCACTGAACTCATCTTTACATTGATAATACTATTTGTCACATTCATCATACATGTCAATTGTATTTCTCGCGAGTACTGGTAAATGCCAGATTACCAAATAACGGGGAAGTCTTGTCGCTATAACCTACATACCTCCAACAGTATGAAAAGAAATGGGTTTCACATCATGCGATGTCACATGAAACTAATTTTCGCCAAACAAAAGCGACAGAGGCTATTATTATGATGGCCGAGAGGGGCCATCGCACTTCGCCCTCAAGAAGTATGGGGCGAAGTCGCGATAGTACGAAGACGCGAAGCGATAATGCGAAGTCGCGAAGCGATATTGCGAAGTCGCGAAGCGATAATGCGAAGTCGCGAAGCGATATTGCGAAGTCGCGAAGCGATAATGCGAAGACGCGAAGCGATATTGCGAAGTCGCGAAGCGATAACGCGAAGACGCGAAGCGATAACGCGAAGACGCGAAGCGATAACGCGAAGACGCGAAGCGATAATGCGAAGACGCGAAGCGATATTGCGAAGTCGCGAAGCGATAGTACGACGCGATACGCGAAGTCGCGAAGCGATACGCGAAGTCGCGATGCGCGAAGTCGCGAAGCGATACACGAAGTCGCGAAGCGATACGCGAAGTCGCGAAGCGATGCGCGAAGTCGCGAAGCGATACGCGAAGTCGCGAAGCGATACGCAAGTCACGCTCAATTCGGAACGAGGCTTCACTCAGCACTGTTGATATCGGTTGACTGTCGAATTTCAGGTATAATTTCAAATTTATCACATTAATATTGATTGCTGTTGTACCACAATAAGAGTTAGATTGCTATAATGGCTATGTTTACGCAAACATCTATTTTCCTAAATGTATTTCAACCATTAACAGATTGATTTCCTCTCCATTTACAGGATACAACTGAATGCAGGGCTTATTTTCCCACCCCCACATTCTCATTGTTTGATTTCTTATCCTGAATTTCATATATATTCCCAGTTGCAAAGCTAATAAAGTGAACTGTTAAATTCCACAGTTTCTACAGCTTCGAATTATAGTTACTGAACCTTTATTTCCACAAGTAAATATCCCCAGACCGCGACTTAAGGATGAAAGAGGGTAAGTGTGGGCGGGTGAGATGGATAATTCAATGCAGTAACCAGCCTGTTCACTACAATCGATCATAGTTTGCTGGAAATGACAATCTGGTCATTGTCGTATAAATTAAACTAGTTAATGATACTCCTCATCTACAGATTGTGTTTATGGGTTGTTCTGTATTTTTTCTGTTAACAAGTTATATCTTGAGATAAAACAAGTAGAAATATAAAACAAAATATACAGTTTTTTTTATGTTTTTCATGATATATCATACGAAAGCCGAAAGCCGAGAGGGTACTTCAGAGTTTTACTTTTTGATTTCTGACTTCCGACTTCTGACTTCCGACTTCCGACTTCAGATTTAGGATTTGTTTTCTTTCATAATGCATTACATCTTAAATTATGAAACATGGACTAACACAATACCATTATTACCATTGAAGTTTATCATTTTGATTTTGACTTCCGACTTCTGACTTCAGACTTCAGACTTCAGACTTCTGACTTTCGACTTCCTACTTCTGACGTCCGACTTCCGACTTCAGAGTTTTGTACATTCATTCACCCCTTGCAACTTTACCTTTACATATATTATAATAATACCTATAATTCTATCTGTGACTTTGTGCTTTGGTCTTTCTGATTATAGTATTGGCAATTTAAAAGCGAACCCGAACGTTCTAGGTCCAGTTTTAGGCCACGGTTAGAGAGACATTAGGTTTGAAGTTTAAATCTGCTAATGATGTAATTTATTGCAAATGGTATTTGGTGAAGTCACCAAATGAACTCAAGATAATGGCTAGATTATACTGGAATTGTCACAAAACTATAAGTCTAATGTCTTTCTTTGTAATATTGCTTATTTACAGCATCATGAAAACTATAGTTCTAAAAAGTTATAAGTATTTATAGAAATACGGTTCTCATGGCATATCAACAGATTATAAAGGACTTTATTTTGGACTTTATTAACAAATATGAAGTAACAAAGGAGTACTCGTGCGATTCATATTTATTAAAAATTCATTTCAACAAACACATCCTTACACAAGTTAATGAACTGCAAAGGTATCAGAATCTTAAATATTTGTTTTTGTCTATCTAATCAACTCACCAATAGCTTATTTGCATATCAATTTTTTTCCAGTTCCAGAAAGCTTCTCATCAACAAAGAGAAATGTATATTTATATATATTATTTATTTATAATATTTCGGAAGTAATTATGATCAATTGAATAGAATTGTGCTATTATATTATGTAATTGAGGCGCCTTTGACTTGTGACATAAGGTATTTCGATTTACATTAGAAGTTATCGCATTTTAATAATCAGAACATAACTGCAGATAAACTTCAATGGTTATCTGATTATTGAAAGTACATGCAATCAGCTTTTCAAGCACAAGATTTCATAATAATGGTATTCTGTCATTCCATGTTTCATAATTTAAGATGTAATACATTATAAAAGCAAAAAAATCCTAAGACTGAAGTCAGAAGTCGGAAGTCAGAAGCCGGAAGTCGAAAGTCAGAAGTCAGAAGTCGGAAGTCAGAGAAGTCGGAAGTCAGAAGTCGGAAGAAAAGTAAAACTCTGAAGAACCCTCTCGGCTTTCGTACATATATATCGTATAATGTATAACCCGGTTATATTTTCTTTGCATGTAATAAATTATGAGTAGACACTCGATTATAGTCCGCATAGTCAGCTGAGAATACTCAGTTTACTACCTAGAAATATAGTTCTTGCATTTCATTCATGACAATTTCAATAAAATGACAGGAACGTGTGTTTCATTGTGGCAATACAACGGCTACAGTTGTATATACCGTGCTACACCTGTCTGGTACAATAGCATGGGAAAACAATGACTACAGAAGTAGTATATGCAAATGTATACCAGCAAAGCAGAGAGTACCCATCATTCAATACTTTCGTAGTTCTCTCCAGTCCCTATAGTAAATCAATATATTTGGCTTATGGTTATACAATAGCATTTCCCAGTAAATCCCTATCTATATTGGTGTGTGGTTAGTGTAATATTTCCTGGTAAAACGCTATTCATTTTCGATGTATTGTAACTAAAATATTTCCTAGTAAACATGAAAGAGGGTAAGTGTGGGCAATCAATATTAATGTGATAAATTTGAAATTATACCTGAAATTCGACAGTCAACCGATATCGACAGTGCTGAGTGAAGCCTCGTTCCGAATTGAGCGTGACTTGCGCAGTGATTTCTTTCATACCACTTCGCGTATCGCTTCGCGACTTCGCGTATCGCTTCGCGACTTCGCGCATCGCTTCGCGACTTCGCTACTTCGCGACTTCGCGTATCGCTTCGCGACTTCGCGCATCGCTTCGCGACTTCGCGTATCGCTTCGCGACTTCGCGCATCGCTTCGCGACTTCGCGTATCGCTTCGCGACTTCGCGTATCGCTTCGTACTATCGCTTCGCGACTTCGCAATATCGCTTCGCGTCTTCGCATTATCGCTTCGCGACTTCGCAATATCGCTTCGCGACTTCGCGTATCGCTTCGCGACTTCGCATTATCGCTTCGCGTCTTCGTACTTTCGCGACTTCGCCCCATACTTCTTGAGGGCGAAGTGCGATGGCCCCTCTCGGACATCATATATTATGGTGAAGTTAAGTGGTATATTGGATATACGAGATCAGTTAGGCAAACATCCTGGTCTACTATGTGAAAACGTTTCTAAAAATTTCTGGACAGATATTCCAAGCCGCAGATATGACGAAGATGCAGGAC
This sequence comes from Hanleya hanleyi, assembly GCA_036873755.1. Taxonomy (NCBI): domain Eukaryota; kingdom Metazoa; phylum Mollusca; class Polyplacophora; order Lepidopleurida; family Hanleyidae; genus Hanleya; species Hanleya hanleyi. The sequence goes on along the minus strand of JAVTVY010017036.1, from coordinate 47,656 downwards.
CTGGGCGCAGCGTTGGTTCTGTATAATATATTTCTACTACTAGGAGATGTGTCAGGTAAGCTTTACCAATGATTTACATAAGAGCGATAATTAACCCCATAAGATAAGCCGTAAGTTATAAAGAAAATATACCTTTCAGCTCTAATATACATACTACCGTTTTTTTAATATAGAAAATTTGGAACATTTGTCGGAAAATTTCGTGGAAAAGGATCAGGCTCGGGTGAGTGAAAACTGTAATAATAGCCCGTAAGCTACGTCCATTTATTCATTTTAGTTATGTTTACTCACATTTTGTTAATATGGGGAGAATAGCTTATAGGGTGAAGCAGTTCAGAGGTAGTAAGCGTGCTGATTTTTTCGTTCGATGGAACGTACTTTGGCAAAGATGTTCACACCTGCAGCGTTGCATCTGCTCTGACAACAAGTATTCAAATGCGCAATGAAATACCTCAAAGAATAATTAGTATGCAGAATGAGCATTCTCTACTGTCCCCATTTAATCACCGTAGCCCATCATTTTAAGATATTGTAATAATTAGCCTTGTTGGTGACAGTTTCACTTATTACCGATACCTCTGCTTTCAAATCACTCGGCGATCGATGAAATGCTGGGAAGTAAGGCCTTCACAGACTAATTATTAATTAAATATAATATAAAAAACAAAGAAATAAATCATTATATATATATATATCACAATAGCAGGGTATAGAGTATATACCCGGTGTACATGTATAATAACACTTCTTTATTTCTTTATTTTCCAAATATATGTGACTGACAAATATATTTGTCAGCTATAAGGCCTTGGGATTGGCCCAACCATCAGACTTCCATAACAAACCAAATGGAGCATTGTTTCAATAAACACAAATGCATATAGTCAGAGCTATAATGCAACCTCGATTTGCTGACATGCGAGAGGGCGAGGAATTTGTCATAGAAAATAATTATGTGCAATACTGGGCAATACTATAGATTACCTCATTAAAACGAAATCTAAGAGTTTAATTTCGGGTTTCGGTGAGTTACTGGTGATCAGTGGCATTTACCGTTGACCTTGACCTTGATACCCGACACATCGCTTTCCAGTAATACATTCACTCACTAAAGTGTGAGTTTCTATGATTTCATATTGTTATCTCCCTTGGCCATGATCTTTGACTTCCAGGTTATTATCTCCCTTGGCCTTGATCTTTGACTTCCAGATTATTATCTCCCTTGGCCTTGATCTTTGAGTTGGACTTCTATAGGTTTGTTGCTTACCAGGCATTCCTGGTGTTTGATCACAGCCCACATCCTTGGAAGATAGATGGATAGATAGAAAGGAAATCTTTATTTAACAAGCGCTGGATGAGCGCAAAGACCTCCGTCGAGGCAACAGGGTCAGTAGTGGATATGCAGTATGCACTGAATAGCATAGGGCCGGATGCCAAGCACATTCATCACATTCATATTGAATGGTGATGGCTGATGAGAATATTGCCCATATGGAACAAATGGCTGGATTCCAGCAAATAAAAAGTTCATGTTAATCATAAACAACATTAATTATGTATATTCCTTGCCGACATCAATATAATACAGACAATATTATGACTGAATCATGGTAACAGATATTCAAGGGTATATATGTCTACACTAAACTGAAGGATACCCATGATGCGTATTATATTATGTTGTAAAACTTTACTTGCTAATCTCGATTATGTTGCTTATTGTGAAAATAAATGAAGTTATGAAAATAAATTTAGTATGATTGCCCATTACCCTCAAATTAGAAATATCTTCAGCAGCTAAAGTTATGCCAATCATAACAATATATAACACCAAGGTATTGTTGCAATATCACCCAGGTATTGATCTTTGGGTAAGAATGTAATGAGATACATATACCTGTTCTTTGTGTTATTCTGTATGTAGTTCATTCTGTATGTATTTTATACATATACATATACCAGAAGTGGAATTGAAATTTGAATAAAATAATCAAAATATGTTCGGTTTTTACCTCTACTCAGGAAATGAAGTGTTTGTTTCTAGAAGCTAAATTATTTCAGACACATTCAAGTCCTCACCTGGTCAAGGGAGATAATTTTGTATCAAAAAAAGAAAACAACAAAAGCAAGTATAGATCCACACTGGTGCAGACCAGAACGTTTTATGACCTTTGATGATATCTGCAGGACTTCAACTTTCATGAATCTGATATTATCCACACAATCCCATTCTACATGATATTATTGCCGTAGCATCGATAAACTAGATCCCTTCATTTATGTGGCCTAGATGCAGGAGCTATTGGGAGCTGCAGGTTTTGTAAAAGTTAGATCCAATTATTCTGAGAGAAGGAATGAAGTCCGGCATGGTTGTTTTAAGTTAGAACTGAGCATCCTTGAAAATGTCTGACCGATTGACACATGTATCACTCTGCTGGTGGTCATTACATGCGTAATGTTTATTTCCTGAGAAATCAGCTGATATCCAATGAGGGGGGGGGGGGTGTGTGTGGCCAATGTGAAGAACGATGATGGATCTTGACCACTGGTTAGAGTGAAGTTCATGTTAGTGGCATGAGAGCATGATAATAATCCAGTATATCATAATCTAGAACAGGATTGTTTATATCAGTACCTTCTCTATGGAGAAATATTTTGACAAACGAAAATTAGATCACAAAAGAGAATATGTATACTGTGTTGGAGGAATATTTCTTCCTCCTCAATGGAAGGCGAAAGGAGGTGTTCGGTTTGACCGTGTTTTTTTCCTTAGTGTGTTGCGTTTATAAACCGAAAATATAATTTCCTCTCGTTTACTTTAAAAGTTATTAGCTTTCGAGAGAAAATACTGAATTTTCATATTCTCAATTTTCACCGAGAAGAGATTTGTCCAAAAAATATTACGAGTATTATAAAATAAGCATTTGTTTGTTTTTGCAATTTTTGGTTATATTCTCAAAGGGAATTCCCTTCATATATAAAATATGACACCTTTAACCAAAACGAGTCTTACATATCGAAATGCGGTAGGTTTAATCCAAAATGATACTGAAGAATCGTTTCGGTTAAAGATGTCATATTTTCATAATATTGAAATATGTCAAAACGCTTGTAATACTCTGAAAGGGTGTAGTTCACCGTCTTTCGGCACATGATTCCTCAAGTTGATAATTGTAACAGCTGCTTGGCCGAATGGTTAACGTGTCGGACTACAGATTAAAAGAAAACCAACATTTTGGTTCGAATCCCCAAATCCCCGAGAATTTTTTTTTCATTTCTTCCTTTTTTCTTCCATCTTGATTTTGGACTTTAAAGTGCAATAGTGACGTGAAATAAAGACAGCGAACCCCTAACGCACATAATCCCTTATTTTATTATAATTCGTGAATAGAATTGCACACAAACAACTCCACACACACAGTCAGACCACTTGTTCAGTATTTGAATATTCTGACGATCCAGCAGAGTAAAAAATTAATTGTTACACATATATAATTTCGTCGTGGGGCAGCGGAAAGTTGTAACTGTGAATTGACAAGTTTTTAGATTAAACTTGTCTTATATCAAGGCCTTTATTAAGGAAATGACCCTCAACAAGTGGTGACGCTTGCTTTCCCAAGTGATTATGCATGTGCCAATATGTTTTTTGTTTTGTTTTTTTGCAGTTACTTCCTTAATTATTGTTCGCTGAACTTTTGACAGTGATTTTTCAGTTTTCGAGTCGGTTTATGTATTAACATAACTGATTATTGTTCGTAAATATCTGGGTCGTTCATGAAAATACTAATGGTAACCGTATGAGAATATGAACCAGAATTTCCCATTAGATTGGCCTCGCCTGTTTGACAAAGAGTTGGGGAATACCTGAGCATTACGTCACAATTTACCGGCCGGCTCGAAGCGAGACAATAGAGCAGCAGAGAGGGACTCTCGAAGCGAGCTGAAGGGAAAAATATCCATCTAAAGCGAACACCTCCTTTGAATGAATGGTCTGTGTTGTCAGTGTGTCTGATGTCCCTCTTGCAAAGACAAGAAAATTTTCTATGTAATTTATTATTTATTGATATATTTATTGATTTTCTTTTGTCTAATTGTCTTCTGTTCAAGTCATTTGGCATCGGTAAAACCTGAAATGTATATCATGATCTCCTTATTTCATCTAGTGATACTGTCTGTTTGGTTCCAGATCACGGGGCTGAACAAAGCATGTGAAATGTGATCGTATGGCAAATAAATGCCCAGTGGTATGTCCAGGGCTTAAAACTAAAAAAAAAAAAAAAAAAAAATTGGGAAAGGTTCCATCCATGCTATCAGTCAAAAATCTCAATAATGTAGGCCTACATGTGGAATGTAGACACTCCTTTGTTTCAGCTACAATTCAGAATAAGTTTTCAGAATATTATCAGGTTTTAACAAGCAAATTATTCTTCATCAACAAGTGTCACAGCACACAATGTGGATATCACTAAACTGTTAGGATAAATGAAAAGAAAAGTATATGTATATTATTTATCAGCTTTATTAAATAAGTTTACAGACTCACGCAGGTAGATCAATTTGGTGCTTCTGCAAAATCAAACCATTATTCAACTGCCAAATGCCAAGATAAATAGCCCCCCCCCCCCCCCCCGAAATATTATTTATCAGCAAAATTTAGAATAACTGTTTTTAAACAACCAGGCTGGTGGATATCATCAACTGAAAGAAAACAAGTATCAGTAAAATCAGGGCATCGTCGATTGTGCTGTTGTCTTCCAGTCAGTCAGTCAGTTTGATATGCAACAACAACAACTTAGACTATTTGGTTGGCTTCGACATAAGTCATCAGCCGACAAATACTTTACGATATATAGAAATGACGGGTGGTGTACTATGAATCATTGAGTTGTAATGACATCAAATGGCGACAATAAACTTACCAGAAAAACGGCAAAAAATCGCATTGTCCAGTCTCTACAAGCTGGAGGGCCGCCATGTTAAATCTCCCGGTGGATGGGAGGTGGAACCCGACTACAGAAGCAAGGCCCACTGCAATGCATTGCAATGGGGAACCCCATTATTTCAATAGTGTCCAACAAAAGTGCCTCAAAATTTCGTCGGGAACCATGACAATCCCTATTGGAAATCCTGTGAGTCGTGGGTTCCCCATATGACAATTATTTGGCGGGAGATTTCACGTTGCGCTCCTAGACCTCCGTCTGATCGACGGAGGTAAAAACTCGATAAACACCAATAGGTACAAACCTCTTTTCATGGACATCGAGTTAAAAATAACAATAAGATTAAACACGACATTAGTTGTGCACAATGTTTTCAAAATTTCGGGCCTTTTTCGTGGGAAAGAGGGCAATGATTATATCTTCGACATTTGACCTGTCTGACCGTTGGCAATTTTAATTCATATCAAAAGATAATATTTTGAATTTCAGAGGTTTGGTCGAATTTGTGATATTGATATTTGAGATTTTACCTCAATATTGTTTTCGAATAATTCGTCTGTCCATCATACATTTATATCAACTAGCAACAAATTGTAATTTTCAATAATATTTGGTCAAAGTAACTTTGACGAACGAACAAGAATGACATGCTGCCAATAAAATCGATGCGCAACAATTGCGTGACACCTTGTGAAATTTGAGATGAATCAGTCAATTTGTTGAAAAGTTAAGGAACTGAATGAGGACAAAGAGAATGTGTGATCCACAGGACTTCGCTTTTATGGCTGACCTGATCCCAACCTGAAGGCGCCTTATATACACTGGCTTTCGAGTGGCGAATTCAGGTTGATATGGAGCTGTGAAACCGCAATCCTTTTCAGGCATACTATAAAGGTCACAAACCACTAAGTATTCGCCTTACTTAATATGTAGTAAATTGGTCGAGCACAATTTGAGAAAACTATATTCCCTAATATTCGCCGCCACAAATGACCCGCCACACCAGGTAGCCTGGCCTTTCCGCTCAAACATATGGAAAATTCAGCATACATTCCCCACCATTTTTTCGAGATGAGACCGCTAGAAATAGGGTCATCCAGCCCGACACCATTACGGCAAATTTCGGAGGTGCCAATCAAACTGGCCCAGATTTGTTTTCCGTTTAAAATTTGAAAAAGTGGTTTTGATATATTTCAGAGCCAAATATTATAGAAACATTTTAAAATACGTCACAGACCATTTCTGGCCCAGTCAGGTATAATGGCCAATCAATGTTCGCCGGAAGTCAAGTCCTGATAATAATCTTGGACCCACTTTCTGCAATGGAGGTTTGTGACCTACAGCTTTACATAGAAAACTGAAAGCGGGTCATTTCCAACGAAAGCCGAGAGGGTTCTTCAGAGTTTTACTTTTTGACTTCTGACTTCCGACTTCTGACTTCATACTTAGGATGTTTTTGGCTTTATAATGCATTACATCTCAAATTATGAAACATGGAATAACAGATTACCATTATTATGACATCTGATTATGACAGCTGATTGCCTGTACTTTTAATAATCAGATAACCATTGAAGTTTATCTGGAGTTATATTCTGATTATTAAAATGCGATAATGTAAATCGAAATACCTTATGTCAAAGTCGTCTCAATTACATAATATAATTGCACAATTTGATACATTACGAATAATCACATTTAATGCGCCCTTTCCACATTAATCGTTGGGCAATGCTGTCTTGTCCCAGTGGCGGCGACAAGTCCACATCACGTGGACCACCGCGTGAGCTTCGGTTCGTTCTCATGATGTTTATAACATGGAGCTGGTTTTTCATGTATAGATACCTGGTGTAAATATGATAATATGGATCAATACAATAAAGAACCAATGAGCGTATACATTTATGATAATTTTGGCAACTTCAGGTCGAAAATGTATCAGTTATTATCGATTAAAATATATTCTGGGTTAACCCCATCTGGCCTGCGCTTTTTGGGACCTCTCCAGGGGGGGGAGGGGGGGGCAAATTTAAAAAAAAAAATGTGGTAACGTAATATGCCACAGACAAATGTTGTCTCATTACATAAAATATTTGCACAATTCTATTCAAATGATGATAATTACTTCCAACAAATTATCGGATAATATAGTATGATAATTTACGCATCAATGCGACAAGGGGCTGTCAATATATTTATCGATTATTCAAATATTATGTACGATTTTCTGACTTCCTAGATGCTAGGACACAAAAAAAAACTAAGCCTAATTATGCCAAGCCCAAACATATAATAAGATTGTAACATTAGTCCCAAATATATAAATAAATAATATAAATATATATTTGTATCACGGGATTTTATAGTTCCCTCATCTGGCTTGTCCAACCCTTGAATAGTCTTGGTAATTTTAATTACTTAAAGGGGAGCTCAAATGTTGTCATATTTTTCTGAAAATTGCCACATTGTTCTGAATTTTTTTTTTTTTTTTTTTTTTTTTTTTTACATTTTTTTTTATGAGAAGCTTTTTGAATTGAGGGACTTTCCTGGTAAAAATTCGATATGGAAATAAGCTATTGGTGAGTTGATTAGATAGACAAATACGAAAATTTAAGATTCTGATACCTTTGCAATCCGTTAACTTGTGTAAATGAGTGTTTTAGCTGAAATGAATTTTTAATAAATATGAATCGCGTGAATACTCCTTTGTTACTTCATATTTGTTAATCCGTGCAGTTTCCAAAATAAATCCCTTTATAATCTGTTGATATGTCATGAGAACCGTATTTCTATAAGTACTTATAACTTTTTTGGAACTAGTTTTAATGATGCTGTAAATAAGCAATTCCAGTATAATCTAGCCATTATCTTGAGTTCATTTGGTGCCTTCACCAAATACCATTTGCAATAAATTACATCATTAGCAGATTTAAACTTCAAACCTAATGTCTCTGTAACCGTGGCCTAAAACTGGACCTAGAACGCTGGGGTTCCCTTTTAAATTGTCAATACTATGCAGAAAGACCAAAGCACAAAGTCACAGACAGACTTATAGGTATTATTATCATATATGTAAAGGTAAAGTTGCAAGGGGTGAACGAATGTCCAAAACTCTGAAATCGGAAGTCAGAAGTTGGAAGTCGAAAGTCAGAAGTCGGAAATCGGAAGTCAGAAGTCAGAAGTCGGAAGTCAAAATCAAAATAATAAAATTCAATAGTTATCTGATTATTAAAACTACATGCAATCAGCTTTTGAAGCACACGATGCCATAATAATGGTATTGTATTATTCCATGTTTCATAATTTAAAATGTAATGCATTATAAAAGAAAAAAAAACGTAAGTCTGAAGTCAGAAGTCGGAAGTCAGAAGTCAGAAGTCAAAAAGTAAAACTCAAAAGAACCCCCTCGGCTTTGAAGAACCCTCTCGGCTTTCGTAATTTCCTTATACAGACGTCACGTTTAACATCCTGTATGCTGCAGTCCTTTATACAGATAATGTACGCCAATAAACTTAAGATATGTTTACGTATCACAGAGTGCAAGCCCTAAATTAAACTCAAGCAGTCTGCTATCAATATAAATGGATGTTTGTGTCTATGAAATTACGCTGTAACTCGCGAAACGGGAGACATGAATCGACAGTGCTCGTGCAAAGTATAATAACTGTGGTATTTTGTCACAAAAGAGCGTGCTCATGTGATACTTTTCAAACAAACTCGGATTTAGCTGGTCTACAGTAATTTTACACTCACAACAAATCTGTTACTGGAAAAATTGTTAACCCTATCTGAACTGGGCGATATGCGGCGGTTCCGCCGCCTGAGATGTTAGGACTGATGTAGCTTCCGCTCGTTAAATATTTTCGTTATATCTAAGGCTAAAAGACTGCAAATCTTACATCTATAACACTACATGTATATCCTTGGGTCAAGTTCTATCAGAAAGTGAAAAATCCCATATAGCCTCTCTGTGAACTCATATTGCCTGGAGACGTTTCGGCTTATTGTGACAAGATTCGACATAGCTGCTTAGTTTGTAGGAGAATCATTATTACAGGCGAAACAGAATACTTTTCTGGACTTTGAAGCGGAAGAAAGCAGAAAATCTGGTCAAACTCGTTCCCATCCCCGAGTTATGAAAAAATGAACGGCCATCATTTTCTAAAAGCCACGTAGATCAAATAATTATGTTGATATTGTATCAGTTTGAGTGAAAATGTCCAGTGGAACTGGCTACTATACTAAAACTGCTGAAATAGTTGAACTTAGGATTATTGAAATGAGCGAAAATGACACCTATCTAAAGAGCAGAAACAGTATCATTGCTTATTGTTTTGCTCCTTCCGGTACTACATGAAATAGTTAAACCCAACATTAAAAGGTTGGTGGAAAACGATGCCGTCGTACTGACAAGAAGTCTTGATTGACTGACTGCATATTTCTAAACACATCACAACAATGGAGTAGGGGTGAATCCGAACTGCCATCACCCAAACAAATTTTGTGTATATGTAAGCTGTAAGAATTCCTTTATTCCTTTATCTCTCTATATTATTCAACTGTATCTCTATCTCAGTTTGAACATCTTCGAATTGAGGGATACTTTCCTTGAATTTATGACATGGGTTTTTTCTTTACTTCAATCGCCGATGGATGTAGGAGAAAAAGTAGTCCCTAAATAAAATGGTCCGATGGGGTCGAGTGAGGTATCAAAGTGAAGCTTATGTGAAGGGGCATCTAATAGGCTGGGTGTGGGGTTGAACTATCGGCCTTTTGCGCATGCGCGGTGGCCCAAGGGTATGGAAATAGACGTGTTGGGAGCTAGGGGAGTCCCTAATGGTCGAATGGGGTCGAGTGAGGTATCAAAGTGAAGCATTTGTGAAGGGGCATCTAATGGACTGGGTGTGGGGTTGAACTGTCGGCATTCTGCGCATGCGCGATGGCCCAAGGGTATGAAAATAGACGTTTTGGGATCGAGCGGGGTTTCTCATGGGCCGATGGAGTTGTATGAGGTATCAAAGTGAAGCTAATGTGAGGGGCATCTAATGGGCTGGGTGTGGGGTTGAACTATCGGCATTCCGCGCATGCGCGGTGGCCTAAGGGTATGAAAATAGACGTGTTGAGAGCTAGGGGAGTCCCTAATGGGCCGATGGAGTTGAGTGAGGTATCAAAGTGAAGCATTCGTGAAGGGGCATCTGATGGGTTGGATGTACGGTAGGAATATCATGCGCAGACAGCAATGCGGAGCTCTCGGCCAATCAGAAGCGAGTATTTCAAATCCGTCACAGAGCTCTCAGCCAATCAGAAGCGAGTATTTTGACCCGGTGCATTATGGGACATATCCAAGATGGCGGCACGTATGTTCAAGATGGCGGCACATCCGGTGTCGAAAACTGGCCATTTCCTCGGGATGTGGTCACCTAGTGTCGAAAACTGGACCCTGTATGGGTCCCGCTAGACGTTTTGGAGCTAGGGGCGCCACTAATGGTCCAATGAACAAGTGTGTGACGTCACTTCCGGTTGGGGTGAATGGGGCGTGACCTCTGGCCATGTCTAGACTTGTCTGTGTCTGTCATGTACTGGGTTTTTTTTTCTCTACAATGGCGTTCACGTGGTGTGGTGGGTCTGCGCAAGTGTGTCACGTCACTTCCGGTTTTCACTAAAACGATCTCCAACTTTTCCGGCCCCGGCGGGCCCCGGCCCCCCACCGCAGCGCGTTGGACGAGTCTCTTCACTCACCGTATACACGCACCTCAATGAAATGCCCGCTCCAAACCTAGACCAAAAATACGTACTTGGTCTGTGGGCTGATTTCATTGGCTCTCTATGTTTACTATAGTGCTCTTGCATTCTAACCTTGATGGGTTACATTTTGGCCCCATCCTACACCACTGATTTCAGTTTCACTGAATCTCCACATTGGGCATTGATGCATTATGAATAATTGCAAGCGTCTAGTCCGTCATTCATAATCCAGCCGTCGTCCATTAGAGAATATCCGCGTCCATAATCCAAAGACCTATTCCATTTCCATTCCATATAACAGTATTAGCACCAAATTCAAAAAGACAAAAGAATACATAAACATAGGCTTGTTTCCTGCAAGAGAGAAGCGGTCAACAATTTTCAATGATGCCGGCAAGACATCATGATGTTCCAAAATATCAAATCCGTATCGCTGATCAGTATTCTTAATCCATAATATTCGTTATAGAGTCGTCATCTAAAAATGATGTACCTCAGTCACGCTTTGATTGTGACTGTTCATATGAGTACCATGAGGATCTTGAAGTACATGGGCTCATACGGCCCCTAGCCCCGGGTTAAGCGGAATTAGACACATGTTACGAAACGTAGCGCCATAGATCTTGCACGCTACGTTCGTATTTTGCTATCAGCATGCGATATGTATCGCCAAATTTGAGAAACTTTGAGTGGAGGCGCTTGGTGGAATAGCCCTGTTTTATAAGTTTCTGCAACAATGTTTTGTGACGTTGATTAAAATCATCACATTTAACACAGGATCTAGCCAATGCTACTAAGCTAGATATGTATACGCCATATGCAGGTCCCACTGGAATATTACTATCCACACTAAAACACACAAGACAGGTTTTTTTGGTGAGATCTCATTTTGTTTTTTATTCAGTAACAACAACGTGAGAACAACCACGTGAAAACTCAAGCCCAGAACAAGGGGCTTGTACATTGAAAGAACTGAAGCCCAGAACAGTGGGGCTTGTAAACTGAAGCCCAGAACAGGGGGCTTTTAAACTTAAGCCCAAAACAGCAGGCGTGTGTACATTGAAAGAATTCAAACCCAGAACGGGACTTGTACATTGAAATGATGGGCGGCCCAGTCATATACGAGTACATCGCGGTCCTCGGCCTTGGGGTACTCGTCAAACATCTGTACGATGGTAGATAAGGGTGTTCCCCGGCATTAATGGTACAGGTAAAACAAGCAATATTGTCCGCACACGCTACTGGTCAGGCTTTGCAACGTTTGACTGTTCCAACACCACGTCTCTGTGCCTTGATCCATGAAGTCTGTGAAATCGGGATGGAGGGGTGGCAGGCCGTACGGGTCAAAGTATTCGCCCTGCTGTTCTGTCAAGTACACGGCCACCCAGTGTTCACCGGGTCGCTCCATCGGGTCCGTGTTGAGAACGTAAGCAGCAGGATACACACGGTCTAATGGGAACACATCTCGGGCGAACACCCCTTGAAACATCATACGTTTCTCTGGGTCATTCTCCAGCACGGTGGTTATCTGGTCTGTATCCATGTTAGGTGGAGAAGTCACACAGCGCGTTGCGCGCCTTGTCCACTTGAATGATGTTGTCAAACTCGGCGTAGCAGATCACATTGACGGTGCTCCGGAGGGCTCGTTGAAAGTGGATTTCCAACCGTAAATTGCCTTGCTTGGCGAGGGCCAGCTGATGGTCGTTCTCTAAGGTGGGGGTCAGATCGAAACAGAACAACGTGTATCCGTTCCCGTAGTCCTCCCGACTGATGAAATTCCCTTCGTCCTGGTTGATTTGACCGGTGGCTGTAAACAGGCTCTGATAGGCTCGAATGAAATTCGCGCGCCCAAAGTTCGGGGTTAAGGCCGTGGCTGGCACCTGTTGTCCATCCACATGCAGGGCCACAAAATTGATGCCGAAATGTTTAAAGTCAAACGGATTCTCTGGGTAGGCTCCACTGAAACTGGTATTTTCCACACAGGCCAGGATCAATCGCTTGGGTAGTTCCCCCAGGAACAGGTTTTCTTTGTTGGCGCTCATATTTCCAGCAGACACAGAGAACACTTTGGTTTGTACACGTCGGATAGGGTACTGGGCTGGTTTTGTTTCCAAGGCTTTCATGTGTCCCAATTGAACGGCTGGATTCGGTTTCACTTTTCGCACATACAGGACTGCGTCTTCGATGACAATCTTATAGTCAGCTACATGCGCCTCTACGTTAGTGGCCATCAAGGCGAAGGTCGGAGGCGCCCGTATCAGTCGGATTTTGATGGGAACCTTGTTCAAGAGGTATCGGTCTTGCATGAACATATCTGCGTGCAGTCGACCGATCATATCCACCGAGACGCCCTTCGCGGTCAAAGCCTTCCGTTTGCTATATCCCGTATTGTCGTTCTCTGCGCCCATGTGCTCGGCTTTGTCCTGGTAGAATAAAGCGGCTGTCAGTTGAGATTTTTTAGCCTCTCGCCCATGCGACAACAGCGTCTCGATGTAGGCTCGATAGGGGTACGTGTTGGTCGAGTCACTGATGAGTTTGTCGCTGAGAAATATATCCACCTGTTGAAACATCGAGTGCAGCCAGAGATTCGTCGGGCCCACCGTTGCTTGGTCGACGATTCTGGTGCCATCTCCACCGACGATCTTGGCTTTCACATACAAGTAGGTATGGGCTAAATCCACATAGGTCGTATCCGCATTACTGATGGTGAACTCGATGGGCCCTGTTGCGTTGATGCTGGACAGCGGGAGATGCTCCACCCATAATCCTTGTTCGGCACTGGTCTGTGTGGGCGGCACGGTCCACAAATCAAATTCACTGTTGGTGGAGGGGCAGGACTCGGCGTGGATCAAGGACATGTTTTAAGAAAAGATATCCCGGGTCTTCGATGTGCGTCGTCGCTGGGTCGGTCGTCGACTGGTGCGTGGTCTCGGTGGGGCAGCTCTTTTATTCCCTACGGTGCGTTGTGCTTTGGCCACCAAGACGCCTCCCGCTTCTTTGGCCCGCCGTTTCAAGGCTTCTTTGGGTGCCGTACCCCCCAAGACATCACCGGCCACTTGCAGTCCACTGCGTACCGCTTGTTTGCCGATTGCTTTCACCCCACGCGTCACCAAGGGCAGGAACGTTTTGACGATGCTCCCGAGTATGTTCCCCAGTCCATGTCCACGTTGCATGCGTGCACCACTAAACACCGGAAAGCCACCCCCGGCCTGTTGGGCATAATAGTCCATATAGCTGCGTGCATCGCACTCGTAAGGCACCTTCATTATACAAAGTGGGGAGCACGTGCTTGTCGAAAATGAAGTGTCAGCACCACTTTCCCGCGTTGGAATGCCACCGGTCGTCCCGTGTCATCTCTTATATCCACCGTGATCGTGTTGATGTGGGTTTGTCGTACAGGCAGGTAGAGCATGTGGGTGAAACTGTGGGTGACTTGATCGCCATACTTATTTTTAATGGGGACCACCCGTAACAGAGGTGTGTTGATATCGCCCACGATGTGGTTGTCCACCACGTCCGAGTAGACGTAGAGTCCGTACATACCCGACTCCATATCCATCGGGATTTCGCCATGGTGTTCGGTGGGACCAGCGAACGTCTGTAGATCGAAACCCAGCATTTGCTGTAGGATAGGACTCAGTACGACACTCGCGTTGGCGGTGAAGGTAAGCTCTGCCTTGTCGTTGTGTGCGTTGTAATCGAAGTCCACGTGATTCTTGAAGGGATAGGCTTGGATGGGTTTTGAACTATTCGTGACCTGCCGTAGAGCCTTATAATGCAACAGTCTTGACAGCCCACCGATGAACTCCTTGAGAGTATCGTATTGGTCTTCGGGGAGGGTGAGTCGGGTGTCTTATCCTTCGTAGGTCACCTCGTACCACACTTCATTGGCTCGCACGTTGTACCACGAGTAAGGGTACTGAATATCCACCAGTCCACATTCCCACCGGCCAGGTAAATGCAACGGTTGTGGTAATTGAGTCACATACTTGGCCACGGTGTTGTCAGGAAACACATCCAGCGAACTGTTACTGGGTAGGGTGAGGTAAAACATGGCGACTGAGCTGTCCTGCTGCTGCACCGGGTTTTAATAGGTGTTCCAGACCTTGGGTGGTTGTGTCCGGCGTCGTGTTCGTCGCGTTGACTTGCTACGTGTCACGGCTCTGGAGATGTGCGGTGTCCTGATCAAGGGTGGTTTTTTAAAGGTCTGAAAAGAAGGTGTCCGTTGTGGTGGTGGAGTTTTGGGGGGTGACTCCGGTTCCCAGTCGGATTCCCAAGGTTGTGGAATCTGTCGTGGTGCACGACTCGGCGATTGCTGGGTTTGCTGCATAAAGGCCCAGCGGTGGGGGTTCCCCACCAATTCCTGTGGTACATGCATGTCTTTCAAGCCTTGAGCGAAGACCTCCCATCCTCGAGGATCCGTGTGCGATCTGCGTTTACGCATCAGGTCATTCACTAATCCGTCATGTGGGTGCCGGGGACCACCTGATTCTGTACCAGGAGTTCGCCTTTATCATTCCAAGTCATGTTAGGATTCTGTTTCATCCGTTGTAATACCAGGCCAGCTTGTTTCTTGAACGAGGCAGGTACACTCTTCAGCACTTCGTCTTCCACCCACTGTGGGGCTGTGGGTGGTACCCCTGGTAATGGCGGCTGTTGGAGCGGTGCTGAGGTCGGCGGTGTGTCACGTGGTGGTGGTGGTGGTGGTGGGGTAGAGAGGGTTTTGTATTGGTCCATGAACGTCATGTACCGTTGAAGCGTCTCATTGTACCGTTGTACTTTCTCACTGTCGCTTAACCCCGGTCTCTGTAAGATCTGTTGCATCTCTCCATCGAGGCTGTTTATGGTCTTCACCGTAGGTGGCACAGGGTAGGGCGATTGGAGGTTTTGAAGCAACCGTGGTTCGACGAGGACCATTTTTTTCGTGTGGTTCATTGTCGGCCGAAGAGTCCACCCAATACTGGACCCAACACGGAAGCGGCCAACGGT
Organism: Hanleya hanleyi; assembly: GCA_036873755.1. Lineage (NCBI taxonomy): Eukaryota > Metazoa > Mollusca > Polyplacophora > Lepidopleurida > Hanleyidae > Hanleya > Hanleya hanleyi. The sequence goes on along the minus strand of JAVTVY010017036.1, from coordinate 31,982 downwards.
GCTAAGATGGCCCCGAGAAAGCCGCCTTTCTGTAACACCTTTTTCTTTTGTGTTTGTGGGACCCGCTTATGGACTAGGGTTCGGAGACCTGTCTTATGCTTGGCCAACTTGGTCTTCTGAGCCGGAGTCAGTGGTACGTTGCCTTTTAACAGATTGTACCCGATCTCGCACAGACAGCGTACAAGGTCAGGGTCCGCACCGCGTACAATGGTTCGGACCAACTCGGGTGGGGCCGTCTTCAATACACGGAGCGTGGGAGCGTGCTTCCGTACTCGCGCAGACATCATGTACAACTAATGGCAGAACCCACAACTCTACCCTTTTTATCCACCTCAGAGACAAAAAATCAACCCTGCTGTGGTATTCATTCTTTTTATTATCTCCATCATCAAACACACACACTCCAGCTGGGGGCGCCACTGTGGGTGTGTTTACATTATTTTTGCAAGTACACGTGGTGGGTCTCTCCGGGAAAGATGCCGGTCCGTAGTCGAAGGTGGTCGGGGGAGGCTTGCTTGAGGTCGAAGAGCATATACCCGTGCTGAGGGGTTGTGGCATCTTTAAAGGCTTCCAACGCAAACGGTGTGCGGCCGGGATATATCTGTCTCGCCAGGTGCAGCAGTTGAGTGGTATCTCTCGGGTTTTTGAAGACCACAAGGTAGTGGGCATTTAAGCTGATGTTCCGATGTTCTTTGTTTTTACTGAACAGATTCTGCACAATGTAGATGATGCTGAGCCGTCGATGGTGGCTGCCTTTGGTAAAGAGTTGGGTGACCCGCGCATCCGTCTCCGCCATGAGATCATCCAGAACCACCAAGGTGTCGGGTTCCAAATCGGCCAGGTTGGGTAGGCCTTCCACGAACGTGATGTGGGGCATTGCTGCATACGCTGCCTGCCATTCTCCGTAACACCACACGACTCGGGCAATAGGTGGGGTGATCATGCTGTCGGCGTGTTGAAGGAGCTTCCGGACGAAGTGCGTTTTGCCGGAGCCCGTCGGTCCTGCGATGAGACACGTGAAGGGATGCTGCCACCGTGGGTCCATGGTTCCAGGTGTATCCGTTGTCGTGGTAACCCGCTCTTGTAAATTTGGTACGAGTGAACTGGAGTGGTGGGTACAACGTCGGTCGTCGTTGTCTGTTCACTGTCAGGGATGATGATGGCGGTGGGTACAACGTGGGTCGTCGTTGTCTGTTCACTGTGAGGGATGAAATCTTGTGGGTCTTGAGACGTAGTGGGTGTTCTGGGTGTAGGTGTAGAGCTTGGTGTGGAGCTCGACGTGGCTTGTACACGGGGTGTGGTGGTGACCGGGCTCGATACGACTGGTGCTCTCTGTAGACTGGTTTCACTGGTGGCTGGTGTTCTCAGTTGGTTAAGTAACGTACTGACATAGGCTACGTCGTAAAACACACCTCCGTACAACACACTCAGCAGGGTTAGCACTAGCACCACAAAGCCCACTTGCGCTTTGCGCGTTTTGGGAGACGCTGTGTTCAGAGACAGCTGCTGTTGGTCCATAGCACTGTGGTCGGACGTGGAATGAAGGAGGACGGCAGTGGTGTCTGGCTTTATAGTCGTTTCACCTGGTTGGCCGCGACCCAGGAATTGAAAGAACTGGGCCAGCCTTGCCATTTGACGAAATGAAACAGTTTGCCACGTCGACGTTCCGTTTTCAAAATCTGCTCCACCGTGTAGTAGTCTTGCTGTGTTTTTACGACAGGCTGTAATTCCGTCTCGTAAAACGTCCCTAGCAACGGTTCCCCTTGAAGATCTTCCAGTTCATAGACTCGCCGCTGTCGGGGTAGGCGCCGTTTAATCAGGAAGTGCTCATCGCTCCAGTTGGGCAAGTAACTTTTCTCGAACTTGCCCTTGACTTTACTGATCCGTACAGGGTCCCCGACCTTGTACTCCGCCTTCGTCGTTCGCTGCGATGGCCTGGGGTACAAGACACGCCGGACTTGGGCTTCATTGCGTTGGGTAACGGTAATGGGGGCTCTCTCTATACTCCGATGATAGGCTCGATTGTAACCCCTCACAAGTTTCGGGAGAACATCGATGTACCGCCTTGTATTCTTATAGGTGAAATATTTATACATGCGGCCTTTGAATGTCCTGTTGAACCTTTCCACCACGGAAGCCTTGGTCTCGTTGTACGTATGGAAGAAAAACACCTTCTGGGCTTTCAGAAACTGTTGGAACGGTCTGTTGAGGAATTCCGTGCCTTCGTCGGTTTGCAAATACAAAGGTTTGCGCCCGGTCTTGAAGATGTCTTTGAACGCCGCTATGAGATTCGCCCCCGTTTTCGTCCGGATGGGTACCACCCACGCATACTTGGATAGGATATCGATGCACGTCAAGATATACCGATTCCCATCGTTGTGTTTGGCAAAGGCGCTCATATCGGCCAAATCCGCTTGCCACTGGGCATCTATTCCTCCCACGATGACCCGGTTCCGTAGAAAATGGCGACGGACAGATCGATGTAAGGTATAGGTGTCTTGTTTTCTTAACCAATCTCGGACTTGGGCACGTTGTATCCCCTGGGGTTTGGCCGCTCGATAGAGAGCCGACAATGCACTATAGGCCGCCGGACTGTCGGAACTGTAGTATAAGTTATCCAACACCTTCTCCCAGCGCTTCATGGTGACACAATGATGATGGACCCTGGCTCTATCGTTTATTTATAACGGGTATATCTTGGGCCGGAGTTTCTTTCTGATTTTCTTCGTTGGCTTTCACAGTGTCCATGGTAAATGACCAGTCCAACTCGTCTGATGACCGCTTGATAAGCACTTCATCCACATCTACCACGGCATCTTCCAATGCAGACCATAGATCAGGGTGAAGGGTAAAATGGACTGTACCTCCATCTAGCCGAGCCAATTGAGCAAAGAAAGGGCCGCGTCGGATGTACACATCGTGACACAAGTGGATGAGGTCGCCGTCCAGTTCACCAGACAACACCCGTTTGAATTTGGTCCCGCCCTCTCGGGACAGATGAATGTGAGCCGGGCACGGTTGTGTAGGGTCCGCATCACAGATGTCTCCCACCTCCCCCATGACATCGACCTTATCCGCATACACGTGCAGGAAAACCTCGGGGGTCAAGCTGAGATACGCCAGTATCATATGCTCCGCCATGGTCAGTACGTGAATGGTACCAGATTTGACTGTCTCTCGTATTTATAGGGAGAACCCCTTGAGATCAAAGGATCAGGTGGTCATGTCACTGGGCTGACTGAGTCTAGCCTGGTAATCAATGGCATCGTCGTCGGGTTCATGGCTAGACAGTTGTTCATAGGGTTCAGCCAGCGCGTCGTCCATAGCACGAGCCCATGCCAACTGGTGTAAACAGCTGGTCCACAATAGGCACCACTTTCTCCACGGCTGACCACAGATCGGGGACTAGGGTGAAGCCTCGCGTAGGGTCTTGGTAGCGGCCCAGGCGTAGGAAGAAGGTGGTACGGTATACGTAGATGGCATTGTCTATGTGGATGAGGTGTCCGTCGAGCTCACCGCTCAACACCCGTTTAAATTTGGTCCAGCCGTCGCGAGGTAGCGTCACCGTATTCGATACGGTCTCAGCGGGCGCCCAGCAAATATCTCCACGGTCTTTCACCAGGGTGACTTTATCTTCATAGACGTGTAACCCCACCTGGGGTGTAAGGGGCAGAATGGCTCGTAGGACGGGTGACATGCTTGATCCAATGACGATCGGTGAATGACACACACTCTGTCTGGCCCTCGTATTTATAGTGCCACTGTCAATACCACAGCGCCAGGGTCAATAGGGCACAGACTAGTGTGAGCCCAACCAGCCGGCGCTGGTTCCGGCGTGAGCGCTCGTGGTCCATAGCCCGAGCATCAAGGATGGCTGTCATAGTCCAGTAGTGGTGAGTGATGGCACACCTCTCCATCGACTGCACTCTGTCGAGGACCGCTTCTGTGAACTCGTTCAGGATCTGGCGTCGCCCCTCGTTGTCGTCGCCATCTGCAAACATGGACCGGACCAATGCTCGGTAACCCGTGAGTGAATTCACCGCGGTGGCATGCTGTAAAATGCGAGTCGCATAGGGCTGGATCTCCGTCATGGCTCTGCAACCGTAGAAATGAAGGTGTGGGATCCAGAGGGATGTGTTTTATAGACCAGGTCACACATGCGCGCCTAGACGTCGTGTGTAGTCCGTGATGCGTACTGTTCTGATGGGTTAGTCCAAAAAAGAGAGCAACAACAACAACATAGATTACAGATCATTCCTTTTATTATGCGTGAACATCATAGAAATGCATGTACTGACCTGTCTGTGGGGTTTTTCCACAATGTCGGTCACCTTCCGCCATTAGCCGCCATTAGCCGCCATTTTCCCACAATGGCGGCCACCTTCCGCCATTAGCCGCCATTATCCGCCATTTTCCAACAATGGCGGTCAGACAAGTCTGGACATGTCCAAAGGTCACGCTCCATTCACCCAAACCGGAAGTGACGTCATTTTTACATCCGGGCACTTCGCGTCTGCGCCTGCATTGGGGTATGTATGAGGGTCTTCATGCGCGTGCGCGCAATGCGGCACAGTCGTACACCAGTACACCAGTCTCGATCCTCGACTTGGGGTGGAGTGTACTAAAAATAGATTACCAGCTAGCGTGCTATAAAAGGGAAGTGGCCTGGCCGCTTCATCAGACACTCTGTCAACCATCAAGATGTTCATTTGCACAACTTGCCAGAAGCAGTTTACTCGTCTAGATAATTTACGACGCCACGAGGCCTCCACCCACAACGAAGCACGGTATACTTGTATAACCTGCGCACGGTCATTTAATCGGGAGGATCATTTACTGCGCCACGAACGTTCAATTCATGGGCCACCCAAGCATCCATGCGAGGATTGTGGTCAACTCTTCAAACGACGCAGTCAGTTGCTGCGACACCAACGTTTGATTCATGCCCCGGTACAGAGTCATACGCCTGACAACATCGAACATTTTCTGGGCGATTCCACCAAGATGTTCACTTGCACAACTTGTCAGAGGCAGTTTACTTGTCTAGATAATTTACGACGCCACGAGGCCTCCACCCACAACGATGCACGGTGTACTTGTATAACCTGCGCAGGGTCATTTAATCGGGAGGATCAGTTACTGCGCCACGAACGTTCAATTCATGGGCCACGCAAGCGTCCATGCGAGGATTGTGGTCAACGCTTCAAGCGACGCAGTCAGTTGCTGCGACACCAACGGTTGATTCATGTCCGTCTCTACGGTTTGAGCGACAACTTCCTACTGAAGAGGAGCCGCGGAAGGTCAGACCCAGTAAAGATAAGCCAGGGGAGACGAACGCCAGTGGTGATGCGATGAAGGAGAGCCCGTCTATACCCACAGTTCAGAAGAGCCTGGATATCCAGCCGGACCCCAGCATTACGGTTTCGAGTCATACGTCTGACAACATCGAACATTTTCTGGGCGATCTCTTACAGGACAACCATGCAGTGAGTGACATCGATCGGCGCCATTGATCCATGACACGGCACTGTTTCCACCCCCATGGCCCTATTCAAGATATTTACAATTTTCCACTGACCAACCGCACCCGTCTACGCAGCTACGTGGAAGCCATCTTCAAAGATCAAACTACGGCCTTCAACTTGAATGTCGCTTTCGGGTACATCTTACGTCACAAAAAGACGGGCCAGTTACGGTATTATTATCCCGGCAATAATATCTATGTGTCTGACCAGCCGTTCACCATCATTAACCGGAGGTCACTAGAGACGATGCTGGAGATACTGGACACCGTGGAATCCTTGCGATGGGCACATGGTCAACGCCCCAACATACAATGGGTGGTAGAGAGGGTAATCAATATCACGTTTTTTCTGACCAAGCTGATCGACCACCGCCATCGGTTGAATGCGTCACCCGCGCACTGATGAATACCATAACATGCCGCACATACTCTCTTATGTCTACATGCTGATCGTTGAATTGAGCTCGGTAAACCCTTGTACCTAATGTGACGGTGCGCTAAATAATAAAACATGGTGTTTGATACTTCAATTTGTTTTCCTGTGAACATACTAAACATACCCAGGGCGGCTCCCCCAGCCTGGGTATGATGTAACATTGGGGATAATAAACTATATAAACATTGCTGAACTTGTTGTTATTCACGACAACCGCTATCCGATTGTATACTACTCCGCGCGCGCGCGCACTGCCGGTGATGACGCGCGCGCACTTCCGGAGAACCCGCGCGCTGCGGCCGGAGAATCTGCGCGCGCGCGCTGCGGTGGGGGGCGCCGGGGCCCGCCGGTGCGTGAAAAGTTGGAGATCGTTTTAGTGAAAACCGGAAGTGACGTCACACACTTGCGCAGACCCACCACACCACGTGAACGCCATTGCAGAGAAAAAAAAACAGTACATGACAGACACCGACAAGTCTAGACATGGCCAGAGGTCACGCCCCATTCACCGCAACCGGAATTGATGTCACACACTTGTTCATTGGACCATTAGTGGCGCCCCTAGCTCCAAAACGTCTAGCGGGACCCATACAGGGTCCAGTTTTCGACACTAGGTGACCACATCCCGACGAAATGGCCAGTTTTCGACACCGGATGTGCCGCCATCTTGAACATACGTGCCGCCATCTTGGATATGTCCCATAATGCACCGGGTCAAAATACTCGCTTCTGATTGGCTGAGAGCTCTGTGACGGATTTGAAATACTCGCTTCTGATTGGCCGAGAGCTCCGCATTGCTGTCTGCGCATGATATTCCTACCGTACATCCAACCCATCAGATGCCCCTTCACGAATGCTTCACTTTGATACCTCACTCAACTCCATCGGCCCATTAGGGACTGCCCTAGCTCTCAACACGTCTATTTTCATACCCTTAGGCCACCGCGCATGCGCGGAATGCCGATAGTTCAACCCCACACCCAGCCCATTAGATGCCCCTCACATAAGCTTCACTTTGATACCTCATACAACTCCATCGGCCCATGAGAAACCCCGCTCGATCCCAAAACGTCTATTTTCATACCCTTGGGCCATCGCGCATGCGCAGAATGCCGACAGTTCAACCCCACACCCAGTCCATTAGATGCCCCTTCACAAATGCTTCACTTTGATACCTCACTCGACCCCATTCGACCATTAGGGACTCCCCTAGCTCCCAACACGTCTATTTCCATACCCTTGGACCACCGCGCATGCGCAAAAGGCCGATAGTTCAACCCCACACCCAGCCTATTAGATGCCCCTTCACATAAGCTTCACTTTGATACCTCACTCGACCCCATCGGACCATTTTATCTAGGGACTACTTTTTCTCCGTGGAAGCTTTTTCCCGAGACCGAATCACCGCCAAAACCGCGGCCAGACCGCATCACCGCGGAGGAATACACCCTGAATACATCCCCTCCAACAATTGGAACTCTCTTGTCTTGGAGGTAGCTTTTGGTCCTTCTGCCGGAACTATACTCCCCGTGACCTCTACATCCGGGTGAAAGTTGACTCCATTTACGCAATGACTACTACTAATGCACTAAGAAAATATTGTCAATCCTGGGCATCGAATCTACAGATGCCAGCGAAATCGCAAATCTGACATTTTTGATAACCTATCTTCCTTGAATACCTTGATTTTTGTCTTGTTCAGATCTTGAAAGTTTCTCTCTCATTGCTGGTCCGCTAGCTCTAACACTCCAAAACAATTAGTCGTTTAATAGACTACATATCTTTCGAATAGGATTTTCTATCCCCCTGACTCATGCATCAAAACGCAAATGTTAGATTTAACATCTAGAGGGTTGGAGGAGGGAAAACATTTAGAAAATGTTGTATTCACCACTTTTAAGTGTTAAATGCAACATTTTAAGCTGTTGCATCCAACACTTAAAAGTGGCGAAACAACAGTTTCTAAATGCTTTCCCTCCTCCAACCCTCTAGATGTTAAATGTAACATTTGCGTTTTAAGAGTGTGGTGTCTGTTGTTTACAGTGGGCCGTCATATCCTGTTTTGCCATGGTTAACTGAGCTTTAACTTGTAACCCTCACCCTCATCACTGGTCCGTTAGGTCGAAAACTCTACTATGAACTAACTTAAGATTGGTCTACACATCATTCTAATACAATTATCTATCTCCATCTCTCATTGTCCGATGAGTATAGTGAGACCGTCATACCGTACTTGCCAGCTTGAAGGAAAATGAACAGTTTTCACCTCTCTCGTTGCTGGCCGCTAGGATAAAATCTCTCCTGTGAGCCACGTTAAGATTTGTCAAAATATTTTATATTTAAGATATTTGGACGCGGAAATTCTTTATTGGAAGACGGCTGAATATTGATTGACGGACTAGTCGATTGTATTTAAGAGTGGGCCAATCATATAAAAGGGGATATCATAGCAAGTTCCACCAGGCGTAGGAAGGTATGGTCATGTACTCACAGGATTCACCTTTACGATATCATTCAAACTATTTATCACATTCAACATACATGTTCAATGTATTCCTCATTAGCAATGGCAAATACCAGATGACTAAAGGACGGGGAGGCTTACCTGAGCTCTGTCTCTTTAACCTACATATCTACAACAGTCGTGCAATGTCATATGAAACTCGGCATTTCATTCGTGTCAAACAACGTCGATAGAAGCTTTTGTGTTGAAGTCATTGGGCACAATGTAAATATATCATGTATACCATATTCAGCTAGTCTTACTTCCTTGTCTACCATGTGGAAACAGTTTATCAAATCCGGACAGTTATTACAAGCCGATGCGAGGCCTGTGCGCAGCGTTAGTTCTGCATAATATATGTCTACTGTAAGTGGGTGTATCAGGTAAGCTTTATCAACCAATTTGTAACGGTAGCGATTCTCGCATTCTCTACCGTTGGGGGTTTCGCAAGAAACGAAGACAACAAGTTGTTTCTGGTTTTCACAGAAGCCGTTTAGTTCCGAATATACGTAGTCGCAATCGTACACACTGAACATCGCAGGTGGCTCCGTAAAACTGTGAACAATACAAATACAGAATTACGGAAGGTATAAACAAGTGTTTACAAGAAAATAACGTTTAGAACTCGCTAATAAATCTCAAACGGCTTAACTATGCAAAGAGCGCCACAAGTCGCTTTCAACTTTAGTTTTCGAATATCGTTCAAACTCTAATCTCAAAATTACTCAAGAATCATTACTATCAAACATTCATGTAATCATAGCACAAAACTAAGGTTACTAACCACCTTGAGTCCTCTTGACTTCGCAAAGTTTCTCAGACAAATACTCAAAAACACCTAACAATTATCAGAATCGTCTCGCCACAAACAGTACATTTGGCGCCAATTTTAGGTTGTCCAGAAAACTACAACCAAACTAAGGAAACGGACTGGATTATCACTCAATGCTATGCAGCAGCATTTACATACCTCCTCAAAATTATACTAAGCATGATTTTCCTGGTCTACGATTTCAACTCTACACACAAGTATTCTCATTCTCAAGAAGCAAAACTAACTTCTGTATTGGACGGTCTAGGTAGGACTCCGGATTGACACGTTTGCCCTTAGAGTCCCGTGACTTGTCTGCGATAGCAAGTCTCACCTTTCGAACTAAGTCGTCGTCATCTTTGGTAGTTTCAACCACTCGTCCGAGTAGCCATTGACAACGTGGCATGTTGTCGTCCTTTATGCTGGCAATGTCGCCGATCTTCATGTTGCGGCGCAAGCGATTCCACTTGGGTCGCTGCTGGAGATTTTGCAGGAACTCCTTACGCCACCTTGTCCAGAATTCGTTGGCAAGGTGCTGAACGCGTCTCCACCTTTTCCTAGAATATAGGTCCTCTTTCTGGAAGTTTCCTGGAGGGGGAAGGATTACGTTTGCCTTCATGGTCAACAACTGATTCGGTGAAAGTGGTACAAGAGACATCGGATCGTTCAGGTTATCTACAGTCAATGGACGGCTGTTCACAATGGCTGCTGCCTCAGCCATGAACGTACGGAGCGATTCATCGTCCAACTGACTGCCTGCTTGATTCATCAAGGCATTGAGAACATTTCGTACCGACCGGATCTGTCTCTCCCAGATGCCACCCATGTGACTTGCAGAAGGAACATTCATCTTGAATCGGAAGTAGGAACAATCTCTTCTTTGAAGGAAGTTTTCGATTTGGGTATGATCCATTTGCTCCAATGCTTCAGTGAGTTCTCTTGCAGCCCCGACGAAATTGGTGCCCTGGTCAGACCGCAGTTGCTGGATAGGTCCACGAATAGCAAGAAAGCGTCTGAGGGCACTGATGAACGAATCTGTCGTGAGAGCACTCGCAGTTTCAACGTGGATGGCTCGACATGCCATACAGGTGAACAATACTCCGTAACGCTTGAGTTCTCGGCGTCCATCCTTGATATACCATGGCCCAAAGTAATCCACCGCACAGAAGGTGAATGGGGGTGCGGTTTCAGATCGATCCTGAGGGATGTCTGCCATTTTCTGTTCTTCAACAGCAGAACGTAGTTTCCTACATATCACACAACTTCTGATGTAGCTGCTGACAGCTGAGCTGCATCCAATGATCCAATATCCATGAGAACGGATATCATTGGTGGTGATTCCGCGGCCCTGGTGCTGTACTCTTTCGTGAAAGTGTCTGATGATTAATAGAGTCACATGGTGCTTCTGGGGGAGAATCACGGGGTGTTTGACATTCTCCGGCAGTGAAGCAGATTTCAGACGACCACCAACTCTCATTACTCCATCGTCGTCCAAGTAGGGATCCAATCGGAAGAGAGAACTAGTGTTCTTGAGAGTTTTCTTTCGTTCAACTGTCTGTTTTCTGTCGCATTTTTCACCCTTGAAGGAACGCAGGGTTGCTAGTTCATCTTTGAAGCATTCCTGCTGAACTAGCTTGATGACTGTCACTTCTGCCTTGGACAGGTCATTCGCAGCACCTTGAGATGTTGATACACCTTTCGATATACGTTGCAGCAATATCGTTTGTAGCTTCAGCCATACTGCAACCGCTGTCCTTAAACGATGCCAGCTCGAATAGTAGTTCACAATTCGATGTATGTCTGCCTTGGACTGATCAGCAGTCTCCTGTGATACTGTTGCTAGCACTTCAGCCTGTTTCACCTCGGGATCTCCGACTAGTGAAACGTTCAGATCTTCTTCATCAACAGCGTCGATGTCGGTTTTCCACAGAAACTTTGGTCCTGCTGACCAGCTGGAACGATTAACCATTTCCTCAGCAGATAGGCCTCGTGACGCATCATCAGCAGGGTTATCACAGGTTCTGACGTATTTCCACTGCGAGACATTTGAATGGTCTCTTATCTGCTGCACACGATTGGCCACGAACACATGGAATCGCCTCGAGTCGTTGGCAAGATAGGCTAGTACAACTTTGCTATCGCACCAGAATGTTTCCGTGACATTGTTTATGACAAGTTCTCTCTGCAGAATAGCACTTATTTTCACTGACACTAGTGCTGCTGTTAATTCTAGACGTGGGATGGTGATAGTTCTGAGCGGGGCAACCCTAGCCTTCCCCATCACAAACGAGCAGTGGATGTTTCCTTGATCATCGGTTAGGCGCAGGTATGAGCATTGCCCGTAGCCCTGGGTACTTGCGTCTGAGAAATGGTGGAGCTCAGCGCTCTTTACAGTCCCGAATCCATCTGGCTTGAAACATCGCTGGATCTTAAGGTTCTCCAGATGAAAGAGGCTTCCTCTCCACTGTTCCCAACGAGAATGCAGTTCTTCCGGCAAAGGATCATCCCAGTCCGCATTGTCCCTACACATTTTTTGAAGGATCTGTTTTCCAACAAGGATTACAGGTGCAATAAATCCAAGTGGGTCATAGATAGCACTGATAGTAGACAGAACACCACGTCTTGTGAGTGGTTGGTCCTTCAGCGTAATCCTGAACTGAAATGTGTCTGACTCCACACACCACTGGATGCCTAATGCTCTTTCGACCGGAAGACGATCATGTGACAGATCAAGGCTCTTGATTCCTTTGGCTTGATCGTCCAGCGGGATCGACGCAATCACGTCCTTAGAGTTCGACAAGAACTTGTGTAGTCGGATCCCAGCTTTAGCGCAGATACGTCTGCTCTTGTCTATCAGGTCCACCGCAGCTTCCACAGTAGGCAGAGATTTGAGTCCATCATCCACATAAAAGTCACGTCGTATGAATTCAGCCGTTTCTGTCCCGAACTCCTGCTCGTTGTCTTCTGCAACTTGCTTGAGACCGAAGTTGGCACATCCCGGGGAAGAAGCAGCACCAAACAGATGGACTTTCATACGGTATTCTGTGGGCTCTCTATCGCAGTCGGCGTTTTCCCACCATAGGAAACGAAGATAGTCTCTGTGCTCTGCATTTACCCTGAACTGGAAGAACATCTGTTCGATGTCACAGAGTAGTGCGACCGGTTCTAGGCGGAATCTGCACAGGACCCCTACTAGCGTGTTGGTAAGATCAGGTCCTTGAAGAAGATGGTCGTTGAGTGAGGCACCCTTGTATTTGGCACTGCAGTCGAAAACGACTCGGATTTTTTCGGGTTTCCGAGGGTGATAGACACCGTGATGTGGTATATACCACTTTCCACCCTCACGTTGCAGCTCTGATACAGGCACCTTCTCAGCGAAATCACTTGAAATCACCTTCTCCATGAATTCTGCATAGTCACGATGGTATCCTTCATCGCGTTTCAGTCGCTTTTTCATGTGATTTAGCCGATGTATCGCCATGGCTCTGTTGTTAGGCAACTCTGGTTCGAGTTCTCTAAATGGTAACGGCATCTCATAGTGATTATCATCACTCATGTGGATGGTTTCTCTCATTCTGTTCAGAAATCTTTGATCATCTCTTGATAGTTGTGGACTGAGTGACTTATGTTCGTTGAAGTCTAACTCCATCATCCTCGTGATGTCAGCAGGCGTATACACTTCCTTAATTGTGGTTTTCACAGCAAACTGCACCGAATGCAGATGGGCACTGTCAGAGGTGATGGACAGCTGAGGGTCCTCACGTGACATCACTCTGTGGCTCACTCCAATCGGGTCATCGTGGTCTTCAGACTGGTTTGGGTCTATGATACCGACTATTCCCCAGCCCAGATCAGTCCTTTGGGCATACGGTTCATCACGGACAGGCGGAATCACATCACGGGGAGCTAATGCCCGGGAACAGTTGTATCCAATGAGTATACCGACTTGAGCATTGTCGTTTAGTGGCATAATTTTGTTGGCAATGTCTTCCAGGTGAGGCCACTGTTTCGCCATCTCTGGTGTCGGAATGTGATGTCTGTTCGCTGGCATGATTTCTCTCGAATAAGAAACAGGAAGTTCGATACTGACTGAATTGTCAAAGCCACGCACAATAAGTCCACTGATTTTCTGACTTGCAACTGGCTGATCATGAGAGTACATAGTGGACAACAACAGTTTCACATGTGGTCCACTTACACCTAAAAAATTCAACGTGTCCTCCAGGATGAACGTTGTGTCGGACTGTGTGTCTAGCAGTGCATATACCAGTATTTCATTGTCCGGTTGATCCTTATGCGATATCCAGACAGGCACAATCATAGAACACTTACTAGCGTTTGTAGTGTCACTCAAGCGGCTAACTTTGGTGCGTGAACTCATTGACTTTACAATAGTCTCTTCTTTGGTTTCCGGCTTATCAGATCGGATTGATCCCCTAATATCGCCGTGTAGTGCCGTAGGGTGTCTCTTCGAACATATTTGACAAGTTTCTTTATGCTTGCAGAACTTGGACCGATGTCCCTGCCCCAAGCATCCAAAGCAGAGACCTTTCTCCTTTGCGAATTCCTTCCTTTCCGATAAGGGCTTGTCGAGAAACGCTCTGCAGTCGTCGAGTTTGTGTCCCTTCTTACACAGTAAACATGATTTAGCTTTGTACCTGTTTTCCTTGTCGTCCCTTTTCTGGGTTTCAGTCACTTCAGTGGAGAATGCGCTGGCTCCACTGGTGCGCTTTTGATGACCTCGTTCAGGTTTGCGTTTTTCAATGTCAGTGGACCTATTGCCTTTCACAGCTTGGAACGATGTCACAGGGTCGCATGCAATGTTGGCTTCCTTGACAATGAAAGTTACGAATTCCTTGAATGGAGGGAAACAACATTTCTTCTCTTTCCAGTCAGCGACAGTTCTGGCCCATCTGGGGATTAACCAGTCAGGAAGCTTGTTCAACATCTTTCTATTCTCACGATCGTCGTTGAGCACATGGAGACTCCCGATGGTCTGCATAGCCGTATCGCACTGTCGCAAGAAATCGGAGAAATTACGAAGGGCTATACCATCACGAGGGGGGATCTTAGGCCAAGCATCGAGTCTATCACGAAACGCATTGGCTACTACAAATGGGTCCCCGTACCGTTGCCTCAGCAGTTGCTTCGCTTCTTCGAAAGCATCATCAGTAGTGAGAAGAAAGTAGCCTTCAACAGCCTCCTTCGCCGAACCAGCCAGGTATTTCTTCAGGTAATGTATACGTTCGGAGGGTGGAATACCCCTTTGCTCTATAAGGGTTTCAAACGCAGCCCTCCAGCTTGGATACGAAAGCGGATCTCCTGTAAATATACCTGGTTCCGGTGGGGGTAGTCGTCCAAGATTTATTTGTTCGGCGAACGACTTCGCAAAGTCTAGAAATTGAACCTGAGACCCGGTAGCCGGCTCACTGTTTTGTGGAACAAAATGTCTATCTGGAGCATAACGAAAACTGTCGTTTACGCTTGAGGTTGGCACTGTAGCAGGTAATACACTGGAATATGCCCATGTAACACGAGGTTGGAACGTATTTCCTCGTATCGTCGGAGAGGCGGTAGACGTGGGCCCAAATTCACCAACCATAGGATTCAGTTCATGAGACGAGAATGAATGCATTGTCATTCCAGATTGCTGACTAGCTCCAGCTACACACGTTGGTACATTCGCAGGAAGGACAGATGCAGCTGTGTTCACAACTGTTGTTGACGAATGAGATGTCGGAACGTTCGTATCCTGTAGAGATTGTACATATCGTTCAGTATATTCTTGCTTCATGCCTTCGGATATCGGCAAGGAGCGTGTCTCATACATATCAGAATATACAGCTTCTTGCTCCACTTTGACAATTGCCTCATATTTCGCTTCTGCTATGTCTAACATTTTCATAGCTCGAACCTTCTCCAGTTCCAATTGTTTTGCAGCTTCCAGCTCCATGTGTTTGAGTTCCGCCTTTATGGTGGCGGCCTCAGTAGCTGCCTCAATCTTTTTCGACAAGTTCGATGTATTGGACTGCATCGATAGCTGGGATTTCTGTGTTTGACTCTTTTTTGAACACTTCGATCCAAGTTCACTCCTTTCAGTCTGTAGTTCGCGAATGAACTCGCCGATGATTCTCACAAGATGATGATGGTCACGTTCAACTATGTCGTGTTTACCAAAGGCTACACTTTGTTTGTGGATGGGCACCAGTAGCTGACTTAGTCTTTGATAGTCACTAGATACAACCGTCATACTGTCCTCAAGTTGATTACGTGCCTGTTTAAGTTCAGCTATATCTCGCGAGTCTCCTATCAATTTTTCCACCTGGATCGCCCGTTTGCGCCAGGCAGAAATAGCAGCATTGAAGTTTTTCTCACATTGTTCGATTTGCCATTCAACATACTGTTCTGTTGGATGTCTTTCGCGAGTGCTGGTACGTTTAGATACCTCCTCATCAGCTTCCGTATTTTGATCGTCCTTTGTAATGTTTATCTCCTCAGTCTGCGAATCACCTTCGGTTAGGTCAGATTGCTTGCTCGCATCCATGACTATAATGTCGTGTGCACAGTCCAAGAGGAAAAATCACGAATACGCCTACCACAGAATATATCTTCAGGCTGATGTAGTGAGCGCGCGTGTCGCACCGTAGTCCCACCTATTCGTCCCTAAACGCTGTTGTAATTCAATTCCCAACAGCTCAGAATAAGCCTACGATAATAGCAAATCTAGTGTAACATAATGTACACCTGAATGGTTTCTCCGATTTAACACACTTATTTTGCATTTGACCAAACCAGGCTCACATGTACCACAAACGGAGCATACGTATGGTTTCTCCAACATGGGAAATGGGGCAAAACGAGTGAGCAAATATGTGGGATTAACGACATATCTCAGAGCATGATATGAACAATCAAATAGCATGCCATGTAACATAAAACATAGTATTTCAATTTCAGATCTATCACACATATAGGATCATTTCCGGAGATTCTCACAAACATAGGATTTAGCTATTAAACTGATGATATGATGTGAGATATAGAAGAATAAAATATCAAGACGTGCACTGCAGATTGAGCTCAATTCACTCACGCCTGAATCTCAAACAAATAGATCTATGAAATAACAGCGTCCTATTGAATTGATTTCAAGGTCAATATCATTCAGTACTGTCTTTAAAATGTAGATTGTAATCAAGAAATGAATCTCATTTATAGTCACTAATTATTTCAATGGAGTCTTCTGTACTGTCGCTGGTTGCCGTCGTCACAGGATCACGATTGTCTGTAGCTACAAACACACTCTTCGCGATACTGCTCGGTAGTAGAATGGAATGTCTCACTCTAATCTGGAAGATTCTGTACCGGTCTTCTATACCACCACGATTCACGGGAACATGAATGGCCGATGATGATGGTGCTCCTTGTACGTCGAAACGGTAACGGGCATCACACACTGTCAATTGTTAGTTTACTGATCACTGCAACTCTTCCGATTCTGTTCCTGGCTGTAGTAATATCACTAATGGCAGTTTATTGACAGTTCGCTTCTCGGACAGGACATCATAGACGAATGTCATCAATAACATCACACATTCAAAACACAGGTGTCCAATTAATTTAAGATATATCAGTTTCTCAGAATTGGACAGGGAATACTGGCCATCATTTCCAGTCTGTCAGCTTGTAGAAACACTGGGGTAATGATAAATCTGATCTTTGATGTGGCTTACAGTTAGGTTTTCACACAATTCATATCAGTCAATTGGTGATGTGGTGTTTTACTGTAACGGTAGCGATTCTCGCATTCTCTACCGTTGGGGGTTTCGCAAGAAACGAAGACAACAAGTTGTTTCTGGTTTTCACAGAAGCCGTTTAGTTCCGAATATACGTAGTCGCAATCGTACACACTGAACATCGCAGGTGGCTCCGTAAAACTGTGAACAATACAAATACAGAATTACGGAAGGTATAAACAAGTGTTTACAAGAAAATAACGTTTAGAACTAGCTAATAAATCTCAAACGGCTTAACTATGCAAAGAGCGCCACAAGTCGCTTTCAACTTTAGTTTTCGAATATCGTTCAAACTCTAATCTCAAAATTACTCAAGAATCATTACTATCAAACATTCATGTAATCATAGCACAAAACTAAGGTTACTAACCACCTTGAGTCCTCTTGACTTCGCAAAGTTTCTCAGACAAATACTCAAAAACACCTAACAATTATCAGAATCGTCTCGCCACAAACAGTACATTTGGCGCCAATTTTAGGTTGTCCAGAAAACTACAACCAAACTAAGGAAACGGACTGGATTATCACTCAATGCTATGCAGCAGCATTTACACAATTATTACACTCTAACCCAGGGCGGTTGAATAGGTGTCAACGTGAATTACATACTATTAGGGTACATAGAAGGTGTCGACTACAATAAGAATTTTCAACACAGCATGGAAGAGTACAATAAAACTACCATAATGGATTCAACATTTGTATATTTTATTATACATACGAGAGATCCTGAAGGATCTCGGCGCCCACCATTGTCCGATAATTGTAAGCTAATGACTAGAGGATCTTTTTGTCCATTGCTACTAAGAACAAACGATTGATTGGTAATTTTGTTTACAGAATTTCGAATCTGAGCGAAAAAGATCGGAAAAGGGACACTGAAAAACACCAAGATATAATCTAAGTTTCAGGAGTTTCGAGATGTCTAGAAACTGTACTTACGTCGGTTGTTATAATACAAGAGAAATGAGCAAAGTTAGTCTGAAAGTGAATGTACATGTACGGAGGATCCTTCGCCTTTGTTTTGTAGTATTTTTTTATTTATTTATTTTTTTGAACGTGTCATTTTTGGGTACTGGAAGCGAGGACCAATCTCTTTGACACTTTGGCATGAGCTATGAAACATACTCAAGATTTTATAATTAGGAACGAATGCTAATTCTGTCCTGTTTACTGGACTAGTTTGAGATATCTCTTTTAAGATACCATGCTCGAAAATAGTGAGATGGTACAATACATAATACTGAAGGGATCCGGTCCGCGCAGTGATGTTGAAACTTCGAAAGTGCCTGAATCCTGATTATTTCCTTTGGATCGAAACATGCAGTAGTCTACAGTTGTCAAGTTGTGACGTTGAGTCGCAACAGTGACGTCCCTTCATGTAGCCGACCCACTGGCAGACGAAAAGGTGGAGCAGTTCACTTGCTACTGCATGGACTAAAGAAAACTGATTTAAAATTTGAAGAAATACATTTTAATTCCAAATTATTTGAACTCCTTGATATGGAGGGTGAAGGTATGGATATTCTCTATAGTCAATATATAGAATATGCCCCACCGTTTGATCTGCCGACTCTTGTGATGCAACGTCACAACTCGAGAATACCATATTAATTTGAAGCGTAACTTGGATTTTCGAATCGGACCAAAAACGGTATCTTGCACTACTATTTCAGAAATATCCATGAAATATTTCCTGAGAATTCACGATAACAATGTTCCAAGAGGAAATTCAAGATGGCCATATTGAATTTTCGATTCGGACCGAAAAAGGTATCTTGCACAACTAGACCATAAAGGGAACCTGTGTACCAAATTTGAGAAAGATCCATGCAGTACTACCTGAGAAATCACGATAACAAAGTTGCATGGGAAAATCCAAGATGGCCGCCTGTTGGCCATTTTGGATTTTCGAGTCGGACCAGAAAAGGTATCTTGCACAACTAGACGACAAGGAGAACCTGTGTACCAAATTTAACAAAGATCCATTCAGTAGTCCCTGAGAAATCACAATAACAATGTTTCATGGGGTAATCCAAGATGGTCGCCTGATGGACATATTGGATTTTGGAATCGGACCAGAAAAGGTATCTTGCACAACTGGACCATAAGGGGAACCTGTGTATCAAATTTGAGAAAGATCCAGGCAGTACTTCCTGGGAAATCATGATAACAAAATCTCATGGGGAAGTCTAAGATGGCCGCCTGGTGACCATATTGGATTTTCGATTCGGACCAAAAAAGGCATCTTGCATATCGAGACCCTAAGGGGAACCTGTGTACCAAATTTGAGAAAGATCCATGCAGTAGTTCCCGAGAAATGACGATAACATGGTTTCATGGGGAAATCCAAGATGGCTGCCTGGTGGCCATATTGGATTTTCGAATCGGACCAGAAAAGGCATCTTGCACAACTAGACCCCAAGAGGAACCTGTGTACCAAATTTGAGAAAGATCCATTCAGTAGTTCCTGAGAAATCACGATAGCAAGGTTTCATGGAGAAATCAAAGATGGCTGCCTAGTGGCCATACTGGATTTTCAAATCGGACCAAAAAGGATATCTCGCACAACTAGACCCCAAGGGGAACCTGTGTACCAAATTTGAGAAAGATCCATAAAGCAGTTCCTGAGAAATCGCGATAACAAGAATTGTTTACGGACGGACAAAGCGATTTGAATAGCCCACCATCTGGTCATGGTGGGCTAAAAATGACACAAGATACAACACGAGACTAGTCGATATCGACCAGATCTGTATATAATGCCACTGATAAACAAATCAGGACTACAATATATCACAGACAAAGTTGTGTGGCGAAAATGAACGACCAGTTCTTATGACAATAACATGACAAATCAAATAATCACTTTCATGCGAACGAGTGTTTAAAACTTCCATTTCATGTCCCTCAAATGTATTCCAAACAATTCAACTGTATTCTACCTTTAAGCAAGAAAATTAATTTAGCAGCCATTTCCGCCCAAATTAATTGTGATATTAAATGTGCTGTACGAAATATTAGCGGACAGGAACAAAGGATTGGACAGGCAAAGTGACCGTGAACCATAAGTACAAACTCGGAGGTGTTCGAACCACTGGTTGTGCTTAAATGATTTCCTTTCGCGGTCGTGCATACATTATTCCCTTTCGCGTAATTTTCGATCGATTTCAGAAGGGCGTCCACATCTAAATCGTCCGAAAAGTCCTCATTTATATTGTCATCCGTGTTGGACGTGAAAGGAGGCATTTCCTCGTCTCCTTTTGACGCACCTTTACCAGGGTATCGGATATTCTTACATTGTTTCTCTCTGTCGCATACCTTAATGATTCAAACTCTTGGTCCAACATTTGGTTTGGACATCCTATATGAATCAACAAAAGTAGGGTTAAATAACTGGGCTGTTACAGCTCTGGGAACACTTACATAGAAAACACTTCATTCTATTATAGAATTAGGCTATGTCCGATTCCCAAAGGGTTATTAAAGCAAAGAAACACACTGCGTCTGAGATCTAAGCTTTTTTCTATACTATCTATCCGTAAGGCTAGATTTTGCGGCTGAGAAACTGAGAATGGCATATATTTTTTTTCACGACGTTAATTGTGTGCAAATTAGGGCCGACTGACAGAGAGATGAGTTCAACCATTTTATAAATATCTTTCCACCCTGGCTGGTCTTTTGTGTGTTTTTTTCTGGATTTGATCCTGCACAAAGCTATATCCATTCTCTCTGCAACGATGGGAGCAATCTGATTAAAACTCAGACTTAATAAACCGCTCCTCTTTCGGACATGTCGCTGATTAAGATCTGGGACAGTTCCTATAACAAATCCGTCAGACGAACTCCGAATCAAAGAGTTTCCGGGTCAAATAGTCGCCCAATGAGACGCCTCGTATTATAGCGTGCCGGCTAATCTCCTAACCTCCGTTCTTGTTGCGATGCAGTTATGAACTGATTTTATGAAACAAATAACCGTACCTATATATCCAGCAGTGCAAGAAATATCCCTTGATCTTTTCACCTGGTCTGTCATTGAAGAGAGCAACGGGGAGCAAATAATAATCTTCGGTGATCGCTCATGGACTGGAGTCGACAGCAGGAACGTCTTCGTCAGCCGCCTGCAGCTTCACTCAGGCGGGGAGTTTTTTGCGTCTCGTCCGTACACTCGGCAACATAAAGATTTCCCGTAGCCAGTAAGAAGAACGGCATTACAGTGTCTTTCACGTAGCATGCAAGAAAGCATCTGCAGTTGCTCCTGCTTTAATGCGGGCACGCCAACACACCATAATTTTAGATCTCGCCCTTGAACTTGGCCGCCACTGAATACCGGTATAGGGCGCTTTCCATTTCGCGTAGTCAGCGTGGCCGCTGGCAATGCCTTGATTGTGCACTTCCATTTACTATACCGGAGCAATGCTGGCCTTGCCTCCAAATGAAAAGCGCCAATACAGGCTCTTCGCCTGTTGAGGCTGGACTGTGATTGGTCGCCAGTCTGACATGAGCGACAGATTTAAGATAGGAACTGTCCCAGATCTTAATCAGCGACATGTCCGAAAGAGGAGCGGTTTATTAAGTCTGAGTTTTAATCAGATTGCGATGGGAGAAACCACAGCAGAAGATATGAGTTACACGAACAACACTTTTTACAGTTTCCTTAGTATGCTATGAAATATTCCTTGCTATGTTATGGAATATTCCGCTGATGCTATAGTGGAGGAATATTCGACAAGGTTTTTAGGCATTTAAATTCAGTGTAAAGAAATTCATTTCTTAATATATTTACAGAAATTTATGTCTCGATGAAACCAACTTTGTGTTTCGTCCACACTTATGCAGGAGTTCGTCTAACGTAAAGGCCATTTTTTTTGTTGGTTAAATCAAAGTATGTATATCAAAAGCTGAAAGATACACACAGGATTGTTGCAATCACCGGCACCTCTACTTTCAATTCACTCGGCACTCGAATAAATCGATGGAGCCTAACACCCTCGCAGATTAATTATTGATAAATTATTTGAAAATTAGATAAATAAATAATGACTATAACAGGGTATCGGTAGTCCCCAAGATACGAGTGTCCGCTTACTAGGCTTTAGTCCGGGCACTGACATCTGAATAGCGTCACTTGGATATCAGTCCGCCCGAGCGAAAAGTATAGGAAACCGGAGACTGATTCATTATACATGTACAGCAAATACTATACTTTATTTCTTTGTTTCCCTAGTATATGTGACTGTAAAATCTTAAGTCAGTTTGGGCCTTATCATATATTGCGAGCTCGCTTTAGTAATCGAGTTTTATAATTGTTAAAAGAACTCACTAACAAGTGAATTTGTTTGGCAACACGGTGGTTCAACCACCGTGCTGGTGGTTGAACACAATGGTGTGAGGTTGATGATATTCTGTCACTCATCAAGCCTGTTTGTGTTTAGGTTTTATATTGCCACATCGCATTAATCTGTCGTTAAAATAATAAATAATGTGTTTGTGTTCGAAATATTATTATGATTATATAAGTACCTTACAAAAGTTTGTTTTAACTTAAGGCTCCTGATTTTGGGGTTTGGCCTGCCTTTCTCCGTGATTTTGCCTGTTTTTCCTATTAGGTTATCTCCCTTTCCTCTAAAAGCCTTCTATGCATCCAATTTGATAAATTTGATAGACATTGTGATTATCTTCAAACAGTTAAACTGTTTTTATAAGAAAAAGTTAAACACTGCTTATATGATATTTGTTCATGAATATGCTTCAATGTCAGGGCTATTCCGGGCCTATGTTTTCTGGGTTGTCAAATGGTGCATGGGTCAGTCATATACATTTTTTTTCATATTACACAATTTTAAATGCAAAAAAAAACATTTATCAAAAAGTTAATTACGAAGGTTGTCTACAATCCAATTCCTACCCGAACTGAACTATCATGGAAAAATTGGAATACGGAAATGAGCAGCATTAATAATACTATTATTAAATAAATTAGATAAAACAAAAAAACAATATAACGTTAAAAACGATATCTTTGTAGATTTCAAAAGATTATGAGATAACACAAGAACCGTGAGCTCACATATGAGCCGGATTTGCTAAGAAGACGGATGAGACAAGAACAAAGACAAAATAGCAGAAATTTTGTTATCAAGTAAATTCATTTCAGACAAAATTGTTCAATGCGGAAAGGAAATGGGAAAAGGGAATGAACTACCATGAGTGCCATTTTGATTTCAGGCATGATGCGTTTTAAGTGTCATTCAAAATGGCCCAAGAGGAATGTACTTAAAAATCATACAGTTTGTTCCCTGTGTTGAGCGGAGCAGTTATTTGCGCCTATTCGTGTCAGCGCCAAATCGTGTAAAACAATTGACCCTAATAACGTGTTGCGCCTAACCGTGTAGGAAATTTGCGTTTAATGGTGGAACTGCGCCTAATCGTGTACGAAATTTGCGCTTAATTCCCCCCTAAGCGCCTATTTGTGTAAATGCGCCTAATCGTGTAAGGAGGTTGCGTCTAATCATGTAACTGCTCCTAATCATTTAAACCATCTTGCGCCTAATTGGGAACTGCGCCTATTCGTGTAGATTTGATCCTAATGGTGGAAATGCGCCTATTCGTGTGAGAAATATGCGGCTAATCGTGGAAACGCGCTTATTCGTGGAAATCATTTTGCGCCTAATTATGCATTGCGCCTAATCGTGTGGAAAATTTGCGTCTAACTGTGGAAATTGTGTTTAGAGACTGCGCCTAAACGTGCACAACGTGAAGACATAAGTAGTATGTAAAGAACGGATAAGGTAAACTTGACATTCTTTCGTCATTTTTGGGAGGTCACGGGGAGATGACGTGATCAAGAGGTCAAGGTGACTATAGTTCCGGGACTTCCGGTCACGTGACCTTTTGGGCATGTATTCCTCCGCGGTGATGCGGTCTGGCGGTGAGGTGGTCGCGGGGAAAAAGCCTCGGCGGACAGAATGTAGTCCCAAATACGCGGGAGCCGGGGGAAATTCTCCGGCAATCTTCGCCAATCTTCAGGACATTTTGAGGGCGAGAGGGGCCGAGTGAGGTGTCAAAGCGGAGCTCTCGTCCAGGGCGATCAAGTCATGGGTGGGTGCATGTAAATTGGGGATTTGTTCCAAAAATATGAAAAGCGGAACTCGGACTTCACGCCTAAAATAGGGGAAAACTATCAACAAAGTGAGAATGAGAATGAGAATGATTCGAACATTTGCATCTATAGGGGAAAATGACTGCATGGAGTATAAGGGTGGTCATGTTTTGTGGATTTTACTATGGTGTTGTCTTGTTTTCTTCGGCTCACCACGTAAAACACGATGGGAATGGTCTCGGAGCTAAGCATTGAAATTTTTCGAAAAATCCCGGTACCGGGTAGGTCCATACTAATCCCGGTACTGGATAGGTCCATACTGGGAAATCTACTCAAGGACATTGCGATATGGGTTGTGGGATCTCCCGAAGCTAAGCGGTGAGATTTTCGAAAAGTTCACGGAGGTCTGAATAGGCCCATAGGCCTACTGGCTCAGTGGATAGGTCCATACTGGGCCATTCACATATGTTCATTGCGATATGGGTTGTCGGGTCTTGTTTTTCACGTCCCACCACGTAGAACACGATGTCTCGAAAATAAACGGTGAATTTTTTTTTAAAAGTCCAGGTAACGGGTAGGTCTGTATATTGGCCCATACTAGCTCAGTGGATGACAGTGGCGGTTGCTCAGGTCCATACTGGGAAATTTACTCCTGGACATTGCGATATGGGCCGTGGGATCTTGTTTTTTACGTCTCGTCAGGTATAACACGATGGGCGGGCTACCGAATCTAGGCGGTGAATTTTTTTGAAAAAGTCACTTCGCGCATGCGTAGTGGGTAAATAGTGCTGGGTGGACGTTTTGGGGTCTAGATGAGTCCCTAGTGGTCTTATTTTGAAGCCCTCGTGAAGGAGCATCCGTCTGGACTAAGGTATCGTCCATTTTCGTTATTCTACGCATGCGCAAACTGGTCGTAGTATAGAAAGCAGACATTCTGGGGGTGCGTGGTGGTTTGTTTGGGGTACAATGGACCACTATTCGTCCACATGGGTCGTGGGAAGTGTCAAAGTGAAGCTTTTGTGGGGTGGAGTCAGAATGGTGTGCTTTTTATTGCAAGTCGCGTCAATCTGCGCATGCGCAGTTGGGTGTAGTATGTAAAGTGGTCATTTTGGGGGGTGCGTGAGGGTGTGTTTGGGGTAGAGAGGGCCCATCCTTGCTCCGAATGCGTTGTGTTGGGTGTCATTTTGTAGCTCTCGGGGTGTAGACCCCGACTTGAGGCATGTCCAGGTCACCTGTGACGTCATTGGTGACGTCATCAGTAGAAGTAGTAGCGAAAGCGGGCATTTTGGGGGGTGTGAAAGAAGGTGTTTGGGATAGAGAGGGACCGTCCTTGGTCCGACTGCGTCGTGTGGGGGTGTCAGTTTGTAGCGCTTGATATGTAGACCACTATTTGAGGCATGTCCGCGTGATCTGTGACGTGATTGATGACGTCATCAGTAGAAGTATTAGCGAAAGCGGGCATTTCGGGGTGTGTAGGAAAGCGTTTGGGGTAGAGATGGACCATCTCTGGTCCGAATGCGTCGTGTGAGGCTTCACCTTGTATCAACGCCTGCCAACCCCAACCTTAACACTTCAACGCCCTGGTGAATTAGCCCTGAAGCTCTGATTTTCCTAGATAGTCGATGAAATTGACACAAATTCATCGAAATGCGGTGACACCCGTCAACACCAGAAAATGTCAAAATATCCAACATGGCCGCTTTGATGACGTCACAGTGAGGTCATTTTCAAAAACGGCATTTTTGGTCGATTTTTCGGTCAGATTTTCCAAATTTTTTATTTATACAATTTCTCCGGAAAAACAGATTGATGAATTAGTAAATATTAATGTGATGTGAAATAAAATAGTTTTTGCCCACTTTCATCGCAGAAAAGCAGAAATTTTGAGGAAATATTACGAAAACATCACTTTTCTGGGACCTCACATGGCCGCCATCTTGAATTTACCCATGATCCTTTCATCG
Source organism: Hanleya hanleyi (assembly GCA_036873755.1). Classification (NCBI taxonomy): domain Eukaryota; kingdom Metazoa; phylum Mollusca; class Polyplacophora; order Lepidopleurida; family Hanleyidae; genus Hanleya; species Hanleya hanleyi. Next base: position 5,846 of record JAVTVY010017036.1, on the reverse strand, counting down.
GGGGTCATGCAAATAGGCTCAAAATGACCCCAATATGATAAACTATAAAGTCAGGAAATTTCAGCTCTCTATTTTTTGTCGTTCCGGAGATAGCGCAGAAAGTTTGGTAGGGCGGCGATTTCGCCCTCCCCCCACCCAGGCCAGGTAGGGTTAAAGCCCATGATGTAGACCGGTGAGAGAACAACAGCAACAACAACAACAACAACAACAAGGATGACAGGCCAATCATTTTATTATCCCCTCCAGTACATCAAACCCAAGCTGGGTGAGCTGCGTTGGGTATGATTACAATACAAGTAGCCTCTTGTTCAATCAGAGGCCGTCATTTGGCGCTGCATCTGTCATATTCGTTCTTGCAAGTTAGATGTATTCTCGACTGTTATTGTTCAATCAGAAGTCCCCATTTCAGAAAGTTCCATCTTCGGTCATGTTCGCTCTAATCCTTTTGTTCTAATCGTCGTTGAGATGGCCGGGATACCGAATTGAGGCAACATATCCTCAAATAATTATTTTACGCACATTCTGAGTATCTATCAGTGCATGGGTGAATACATTCATCCGATGGGGTGGTCGGTCAGCTTGGTAACGAAAAACGTGACATTGGTCACCCTCTCTACGACCCATTCGGTGTTGGGGCGTTGTTGTTAAGCCAATTCCAACACATCCAATTTGTCCACTTGGTCCAGCACGGAGCCTATCCGCGATGGTAAACGGTTGGTCAAATACCCGGATGTTACTGCTCGGGTAAAAGTATCGGACTTGGTCTGTCTCCTTATGCTGCAGCACATAACCAAACGCTAGATTCAACTTCAAGGCCGTAGTTTGATCGTTGAAGATGGCTTCCAGGTGCTTGAAGAGCCGAGACAGGGCCTCTAACCGGAAATTGTAGATGTCTATTAGCAGGCGATGACGGTGGAAACATCGTCGGATCATGAACCAATGGTCCCTGTAGATGTCACTTAATGGATGGGCGTCCGATAAGAATTCACTGGGGGCATCCACTGGATCTTCCTGGAAATGCTCGATGCGTAGGCGTATGTAGAACAGTATCACCGGTGTCCAGCGTGAATGAAACGCTGATGCCGTCTTAACTGATTGAGCCATTTGAAGAGTTGACCACATTCATTACGTTGTTCCGTCGCGCCCTCGTGGAGTGAGCGTTCGTGGCGCCGAAAAGCATCTTCCCGATTAAATGATCGTGCGCGGGTCATACAAGTATACCGTGCGCCCTTGTGGATGGAGGACTCGTGCCGTCGCAAATCTTCTGGGCGACTAAATGGCTTCAGGCAGGTCGAACAAGAGAACATGTCGGCTGCGTATCTGAAAATGCTGAATATTCCCACCTACGGCCTCTTTTATAAGCCCGCAGCCCTCAAGAACTCTCTTCTCAACAATCAGCGTGCTGTATTATACCATATCTGTGCTGTACTATACAATATCTGTCCTGTATTATACCACATCTTTGCTGTATTATACAATATCTGTCCTGTATTATACCATATCTGTGCGGCATTATACAATATCAATTCTGTATTATACAATATCTGTCCAGTATTATACCAAATATGTGCTGCATTATACCTCATCTGTGCTGTATTATACCATATGTCCTGTATTGTACCATATATGTCCTGTACTATACAATATATGTTCTGTATTATACAATATTAGTCCTCTATTATACCATATCTGTCTTGCATTATACCATATCTTTCCTATATTATACCATATCTGTCCTGCGTTATACTAAATCTGTGCTGTATTATACAATATTTGTCCTCTATTATACCATTACAAGCGTCTAGTCCGTCATTCATAATCCAACCGTCGTCCATTAGAGAATATCCGCGTCCATAATCCAAAGACCTATTTCATATTCCATATAACAGTAGTAGCACCAAATTCAAAAAGACAATCATAGTATACATAAACATAAGCTTGTTTCCTGCAAGAGAGAAGCGGTCAACAGTTTTCAATGATGCCGGCAAGACATCATGATGTTCCAAAAATATCAAATCAGTATCGCTGATCAGTATTCTCTCATACATTATACCACATCTGTCCTGTGTTGTACCATATTTGTCCTATGTTATACCATACCCATGTCCAGTTTGCTTATGTCTACAGCCGAGGAGGGCCTAGATATCCAGCCGGATACCGGTGATACTGTTCCACATACGCCTGACGACATCGAGCATTTCCAGGAAAATCCAGTGGATGCACCCAGTGATCTCTTACCGGACGCCCATCCATTAAGTGACATTTACAGGGACCATTGGTTCATGATTCGTCGATGTTTCCACCGTCATCGCCCGCTACTAGACATCTACAATTTCCGGTTAGAGGACCTGTCTCGGCTCTTCAAGTACGTGGAAGCCATCTTCAACGATCAAACTACGGCCTTGAAGTTGAATCTGGCGTTTGGTTATGTGCTGCAGCATAAGGAGACAGACCAAGTCCGATACTTTTACCCGAGCAGTAACATCCGGGTATTTGACCTACCGTTTACCATCACGGATAGGGCATCGCTAGAGACCGTGCTGGACCAAGTGGACAAATTGGATGTGTTGGAATGGGCCCAGCAACAACGCCCCAACACCGAATGTCACGTTTTTCGTTACCAAGCTGACCGACCACCCCATCGGATGAATGTATTCACCCATGCACTGATAGATACTCAGAATGCGCAAAAAACTATTTGAGGATATGTTGCCTCAATGGTATTCTGGCCTGCCCGACGACGATTAGAATAAGCGGATCAGAGCGAACATTGCCGAAGATGGAACTTTCTGATATGGCGACTTCTGATTGGACAAGAGCAGCCGAGAATACATCTAACGGACAGATGCAGCGTCAAATGGCGGCCTCTGATTGAACAAGAGGCTACTTGTATTGTAAACATACCCAACGTAGCTTCCGCAGCTTGGATATTATTGGAGGCGATAATAAAATGATTGATCTGTCATCCTTGTTGTTGCTGTTGTTATATGTGTTTTAATCTCACCGGTCTACATCATGGGCGTTAAGGCGTAACGACAGGCGTTGTTGGGCGTCACCGCATTTCGATGAATTAGTGTCAATTTCATGGACTATCTTGAAAATCAGAGCTTCAGGGCTAATTCACCAGGGCGTTGAAGCGTTAAGATTGGCGTTGACATGCGTTGATACAAGGTGACGCCTCACACAACGCATTCGGACCACGGATGGTTCATCTCTACCCCAAAGGTTTACGCTAATACTTCTACTGATGACGTCACCGATGACGTCACACATCACGTGGACATGCCTCAAATGGTGGTCTTACATACCGAGAGCTACAAAATGATACCCCACACGACGCATTCGGATCAAGGATGGTCCCTGTCTACCCCAAACACAACCCCACGCACCCGCCAAATGACCACTGCGCAGATTGACGCGACGTGCAATACAAAACACGCCATTCTGACTCTACCCGACAAAAGCTTCACTTTGATACCTCTCACGACCCATTTGGACCAATAGTGGTCCGTCTCTACTCCAAACACGCCCCACGCACCCCCAGAATGTCTGCTTTCTATAATACGACCAGACTGCGCATGCGCAGAATAACGAAAACGGACGAGACATTAGTCCAGTCGGATGCTCCTCCACGAGAGCTTGAAAATAAGACCTCATACGACACCATCGGACCACTATGGGCTCACCTAGACCACAAACGTCCACCTAGATGTATTTGCCCACTACGCATGCGCGCAGTACCTTTTTTCAAAAAATTTCATCGCTTACCTTCGGAACCCCGCACATCGTGTTCTACGTGGAAGATCCCACAACCTATATCGCAATGAACATGTGTGAATTGCCGAGTATGGACCTATCCACTGAGCCAGTAGGCCTATGGGCCTATCCAGACCTCCGTGAACTTTTCGAAAAATTTCACCGTTTAGCACCGGAACCCCGCTTATCATCGTGTTCTACGTGGTGAGACGTGAAAAACAAGATCCCACAACCCATATCGCAATGTCCAGGAGTAAGTTTCCCATTATGGACCTATCCACTGAGCCAGTATGTGCCTATATACAGACGTACCCGGTATCGGGACATTTCGAAACATTTCACCACTTAGCTCCGTGACACTTTCCATCGTGTTTTACGTGGTGAGCCGAAGAAAACAAGACCCCACAACCCACAGTAAAATCCACAAAAATGACCACCCCCATACAGGCATTTTCCAGTATAGATGCAAATGTTCGAATCATTCTCCTATTGTTGAGGTAAAGTCCATGTTCCGCATTTTATAATTTCGGAGTCCTCATTTTACAGGCATTTTCCAGTATAGATGCAAATGTTCGAATCAATCTCCTATTGTTGAGGTAAAGTTCGTGTTCCGCATTTTATATTTTCGGAGTTCTCATTTTACATACACCCATTCATGACTTGATAGGCAGGGCCCGATAAGCCGGAGACCGCTATTTTGACCTGGTTGATAGGAGTTTTCCCCTATTTTATGGGTAAAGTCCGTGTTCCGCTTTTTATATTTTCCGGATAATTCCTCAGTTTATATGCACCCACCCATGACTTGATCGCCCTGGACGAGCGCCTCACTTTGATACCTCACTCGACCCAATCGGTCCACTAGGGGCCCCCAAAATGTCCCGAGGATTGCCGAAGATTGCCGGAGAATTTCTCCCGGCTCTCCGCGTATTTGGGACTACTTTCTATCCTCGGAGGCTTTTTCCCGCGACCGCATCATCGCCAGACCGCATCACCGCGGAGGAATACGTGGCCGAAAGTCCCGGAACTCCAATGACCTTGACCTCTTGATCACGTGATCTTTCCGTGACCTCCCCAAAAATGACGAAAGTAGATCAAGTTGACTTTATCCGTCCTTTACATACCACTTATGTATGTATTCACGTTGTGCACGTTTAGGGGCAGCCTCTATACACAATTAGGCGCATTTCCTCAGTTAGGCGCAAATTTTCTACACGATTAGGCGCAACGCATAATTTGGCGCAAAGTGATTTCCACGAATAAGCGCGTTTCCACGATTAGACGCATATTTCTCACACGAATAGGCGCATTTCCACAATTAGGAGCAAATCTCCTACACGAATAGGCGCAGTTCCACAATTAGGAGCATTTTTTCTACACGATTAGGCGCAACGCAGAATTAGGAGCAAGATGGTTCAAATGATTAGGAGCAGTTACATGATTAGCCGCAGCGTCCTTACACGATTAGGCGCATTTACACAAATAGGCGAAAATTCCGTACACGATTAGGTGAAACACGAAATTAAGCGCAATTCTTTTACACGATTTGGCGCTGACACGATTAGGCGCAAATACACGATTAGGCCCCCCACAACCCTTGCCCAGATAAAGAGTGCTGCTTTCTATCTTTTAAGTGGCTTTATTATAGACATGATAGACAATTTTTCACCCCGCATATGTTGGATTTTTGCAAAAATAGGGGAGACAACTCTGGTCCTAACTGATCCTGGAGAAAAGACAACTATGACAACACCTTTGATTAGTCATGGGTATCTCCAGGGATAAATAGACATAGCCCACAATACATTAATTAGGTAACATTTAATGAAGATAATCCGACCTTTGACCTAGTCACTTCAAAATCAATAGGTCAAGAGTTATTCTCAAATTATATCTTCATTTAAAATTTGGAGTGAATTGAATCAATACATGCATGTTTCAAATAAACGTGCAAACGTAAAAACATTACGCATGCACGCACACAAGCATCCAACAGATTCTCAACAACAAAGACAGTGAGTCTATATCCACCAAGCGGGATCCGGTGTGCAATAATAACTTTAGGCGTGTTTTTACTGTGTGTATTTTCGAGT